>JAAAJZ020410925.1:0-12062 GCA_010015985.2 Actinopyga echinites
CCTTCATCATAATTCAGCTCTGCTATCCTCTTCATTCTCACAGCTGTCAACAACAGCACCTAAGGCTGATTAAGTTAGCTATTGGTGAAGGGTCCAGGAGGGGGCAGAGGAAGACGTACCCTAGAGAACAGATGTTAGCGACGAACCCTGACACCATTTACTCATTTTCTGAAAGTATGAACGCTCTTGTATTTTGCAAAGACCTGTCAACCGTATTGGTCTGGACTTCAAAGTATATAGCCTACCAGTTTGTGCTTATAGGTTTAGAACTGCAGAAATCCCATAATGTTCATATTGAACTTAAACTGGAACTGATTTTGAGGAAAAGAACAGAATTGATTAAAAACCGCATACAAGTATGGGACAAAAACATACAAAATGGGATGGGGAATTAATTGTGTGAAAAACAGGTGAAATAGTATTAACTGTATGTGTGGGAAGGTATATCAGATTGCTATGGAAAAAGTTGCATGCCAGGGCTGTGTATCACACCACCTCCTCAACCCATAGTGCACGGAACCCTCATCTGCTCATAACATAAATATTGTATACAAACCCCTTCCTCATGCTATAATATGGAATTATTTTGCCTGATACAAGAGCTTTTATGCCTATTTTTGGTTTATCATAATATTGTTTAAAATTGAAACAGTGAGAATTTTTAAGAGAAAAAAGCTGTTCTGTTATTATGTGAAGAAAATCTTTAAAATTTTTAATAAGAACTAACAGGAAGACAGAAGATCGGTTGGTGGGTCTTAGGTCATGGCTGAGTAAGAGTGATTTTATGTTAGTAGACTCAGTACTATGAAAGGTTTTCAAAATGAATTGATCTCTTTTCAGCCATTGGTTAAGATTAACCTTGTAGTATGACCCTTCTTTGTTAGCCCCACCTATCTACAATACAGAGGGTTTTGTTTTAAGTATAGGGTGATCACAATACTGTATATCCAGGTTCTAGACTGATCAGTTTATCAAGTGTCATTTTAAACGAGCCAAGGCTAAAATAGATACTGTAATATTTTGTTTCCTTCCATTTAAACATGTAAAATTGGAAATGAAGTTACGGAAATAATTTTTGAGACATTATGTGAAGAGGGTGAATTGCCTACAGTGAAATGGAATTGTCTCTAGTGGTATGATCACTCATCAATATTCAAAAGTCGTTCTAACCATTTATGTAAGCATGTAATGAATATGAATATGCATTACAGTTGTGCCATTGTTTTGGGTGGGTTGTAAAGATGCATGTACTGTGAATTAATTGGAATTATGCAGATCTCAGGGGCTACACCCATCCATAGTGTACTAAGATACTCTTGCCATTGATGCCAAGTACAGTATGCCTGTGTTGTACTTGAGACGTCTGTGTGAAACTGTGAATCCACTTAAGTAACATATGAATAGTATTAGGACTTATTATTAATAAAATAGATTTATACCTGTAAAAGTCAGCAGCAATATTAAAATTAGAGCACTGTTTTTAAGCATTTTTGTAGAAAATTTGGATTAATAGAACTAAGAGGCTTACTGTAATCAAATGATTGGCAACTCTTTTACAAAAAAAAAATGGTTTGAATAATTCTCATAGAATATTTGTAGCAAATTATTTACTTGAGTAGATATTGACAGTCACACTTATATGCTGTTGAAAATCCCTCATACTACAACATTGACTTCAATCACATTTTCTGAATCAAAAAAAAAAAAAAATAAATTAGGCACCAAAGAAAGTGGCTGGTCTATGAAGGCTATTATCTCCTCCCATCTGTATATAACTCAAGTGTCTGGTATGTACAGAGCAAGAAAATCAAAGGACTATTTACAAGTACAGTTAAAAGGTGATGAATGTCTTTCTCCCTTCAAAGATCAAATCCTCTGACATCACCTACCTGTAAGGTAAACAGATAGCCTAGGCTCACTGAGTGACTCATCCTACCATACATTGTGGGAATGAAGGTAAACTTAAGACAAATGTGTTGGTTGCTTAGCAACCAGGTGATGATGCCATTTTAGAAAGCAATTTGCCTCCGGGTTAGAAAGGGTTAAAAAGAAGAAGCTCAATTTTGGGAAGAATTTCATTACTGACTGTCAGCCAGATTCAGGCAGCTATTGTTTGTGCTGCTAAATATGTGTGCAAAAAGAAGTTTGATTTTACTGGACTGTTCAGTAGTCATTTAAAGGGACGATGGTCAATGCAGTGGCTGCGTAGGTAAATTACAATACTTGCATGCGCTGTTTAAAGTTTTGCTCTGTATATCTAGCAGTCTGCTGTCAATCAGATGTGGGATATTTCACGGTCTATAGCTACCTGTATCCTGTGAAGGTGTCAGAGACACAGGGAAGCATGATTCTTGCAGTTACAATTAAAAAAATATTATTTTGGGGATCTTCGATAGAGCTAAAGCCGCTTCAATAAATGTTTGATCTTTTCCAATTTAAGTACAATTACATGCTACTCTTGCACAAAGTTAATTGGTAGAACTGCTAGTGCAATATGGAAAGAGCAATGTTGAGTAGGTTCAAAAGTTTAAAACAGAGAAAAGCCAAGTCTATTATCACTTTGCATGTTGTAGACAAAGAGGGATTATTTCAGCAACATATTTGTCAGGTTGTTGTACTGGAAAGAAAAGTAGTTTTGCAAGTAGTCTTGAGTTATTATGTGAGAAGTGCAATAAAAGCTTACTTCTGTTAATAACTGCTTTCACTGTAATTAATATTCATTTTATGCAAATGACTAGATCAAATGTAACCACTGTGAGGAATATTATTTTGTAAGAATCACAAACATTACTCAAGCAGCCAGTTTCAACTAGATTTGTGTCCAGAATTTCCTAAGTATGGGTAGTCTCGTCTGGTGGTCACTTGTGGGGAATGAGCAAAAAAACTCTTGGGGGGGAAGGGATGTGGGTGTGAAAGGGTGTGGATGTAAGGGGAGAACGAGGGGATGAATCCATGGTTAAGAGGAGAATTGCAGGTGGAAGTACTGTCAGTCTATGGACCCTCGAAACGATTCTGCAAGGAAAGTGGGTACAGAAGAGGCCCAAGTATTTTGTTTTAAGGGTGCAGAGTTAAGGAGTGGATTAAGGATTAAGGGGTGAGGGTATGGGGGGTGGGTCAGGGGTATGATTTCCCAGGCTGCGTTGAGTGATATTTGTTCATTTTCAATGACTATCGAGTTGTCTTCCATGTAGTAAGGAATAAGTTACCCATTATTTTTACTAATGAACTTCATATACTTCTTGTAAGTTTTGAGGAACATTCCACATTTATGTAGAAACAGCTCTTCAAGATTACTTCATTAACCGACATTTGTCAGTGTGTTGTATCAAATATACTACCAGTTAGGGGGTCTACATACTCTTTGGAATAACTTGTTTATTTGCTCTTAAATGCCAAATTTGATGTTATCTTGATGTTATGGTGTATATTGTAAGGTATAATACTTATGTTAGCAGTTTTATTTAAATCTGGCTTGTCTTAATATGCTCCTAATGCAAGTTAGCTTTAGCTGACCTCATGATTCAAAGCAGGGTTACAGTCTGCTTTTTTAGCTCTCTCTCGCATGCATGCAAAATTCAAGTAGCTTAGTCTGATACCCATAATGCTATTGAATGTGACCCCAGTCTTGCATCCTCCAATCATTTGCTTCTTACAAAATACTTTTCCCTTTTCAACTCATCAGGAAAGTGTTTTATATTGTTTTAAATCATAATTATTTGAAATAAAAGCAGATTGGGAAAAATAATGTTGCAGTGCCTCCTCAGGCAGTGCTAACAGTAAACAAGGAATGTTGTTTTTTGTGCCAAGTTTGCATCACTGATAACCAGTTCTATCGTGGGCGGGCATTGAATGAAATTCTCACAGTGACCATTCAATTCTGCCATGTTTTGAGACAGAAAAAACAGATTGAAACTTGCAAAAACTTGTACCACTGATATGAATATTCATACAAAGATGCATGAAAAGATATGAATATTCATGTCATATACTTTTTCCTGCTAAAATTAATATTTTTGTTCATTCTTTCAATATAATGATTTGAAATATAAAGAAGGACCAACTGTTTAGTTGCATCTCATCTCCAATTTACTCAAAAAAAGTTTGTTTTTTGTCTCAGTTTTAATTGTTTGCCATTGTCCATACATCAAAATTTTTTTCCCCTCATCTGCCGACCAGTTTAGATTTCATTGTTGTTGCTACTGTTGTGTGCAAATTTGCCATTGAAAACAAAAGCCGCTTCTTTTCAGTCTCAAGAGTCAATAAAAAATTAAAAAAAGGCTCTTTGATGACATCTACACCCTGGTTCCCCCACTATGGGAAGGGGGAGGGGGAGGGCCTCTTTATGGAATATTTTGGCATCATCTTTAACCTCTAAGATCATTCAAGATCATGTTGCAGGGTCCAGAAATGAGATGAACCTTAATAGCGAACTTTTCTTCCATTTTGCTTACATTTTTAGACGTTAATACTCATGTTTCGTAATGGTAGGAATGTCATGCGCTCATCAAATTTCCACTTTATATTTTTGTTTCGTTTTTAGCTTTTTATTTCATCATGTTACTTGAATAAATGGTTAACAAATAAAAGAAACCATATCAATTTGATTTTGCCTTGTTTTGTCTTTATCTTCTCATGTCTCCCATGATTTGACTTAAATTGTATTATTCACCTGTAAGATCTTATCTGATTATGGCTTGTTTTGACATATTACAGTGGGTTCGTCAGTAAGTTAGCATAGCTTAGCTCAGTATAACATAGCTCAGCATAGCGTAGGTAAGGATAGTATAGCTTATAAGTTTATGGCTTGTTTTAATCTTTCTGTACGACATATTACAGTGGGTTCGACAGCGAGTAATTCAGTTCAAGCAAGATTACTCCTTGTTTACCTTTAAAGGAATATTCCGGTGACAACTTAAGTAACGGTTATATACTAGATTAATTATCGCTCTTTCCAGCCAGCTTATCCATTCTACTTGTGTATGCATCTTTATGGGCAAAAACAAGCTTTGAAAACAGTCGGTCAGTTCGAGCCTTATCTTTCAACGAAGCTTCATTTACGAAAATGATGACGTAGCACCGGCAAATGGTATTAGGCCCTTTTGGCGTTCCAATCTCGAAATGACAACGGTGTGGCCACCGTGGACTGTACTGTAATGTATGTACACAACTCCCTGGTACATGGTACATGTACTGCATGCCGCGCTTGTATGCATGCACTTTACATTAGCATGCAACGAACAACTCGCATAGCTACGTTTCTAGTCTCGAAACTTCAAAAGTAATACTTTTCACTGTGAAATCAGACTTCAGTTCAGGGGTAGGCCTATATATGATGGAGCCTTCAGCCCACCTTAGCAATGACTTTGAACTAAGAATGACGGAGGAAGACTTTCAAGATTTGGCAGGCTTGAAGACCCATGTCCAACTCCGAGTGAACACAGCAACGACGAGTGAGAGACAGTCAGTTACGAAGTGATGTAACGTTAGGCCTAGGCCTATGTGCACCAAATGTGTAGCGATGCCGTCAGTTGAGTTGAAAGTGTTTGCTGCCGAAAGTGCGAGAAATTAGAAACTTTGAAGAAAAAGTGCACAACTAATGTGGGACTCTCCACGAAGACTGAAGGGTCGGGCTTACAAAAGCACTTTGGAAGACTTGTTGGGTTTTTGTGCAGTTCACAAACAAGGGAAACACACCACTGAGGGACTCAAGCAACAGGTACAGTAGGCCTAGGCTGGTTATGAATGGTGCTAAGCAGTGTGGGCCTAGGCCTACCTTTATATTAGGTTTGAATACAGAATAAACTAAGACCTATAGCCTAGGCCTACATGTAAATCAGGGTAAGAATGATTTTTCAGCTCAAGAGGGCTCTTTTATGACTGATTTGCAAGTGTTTGCCTCCCAAATTCCTGCTACCGACACTAAATTTATGGGCTATTTCGCCCTCGTGACTCCATTTTTGGGGCTATTTTTACATGTGCTTTTCTTTTGGGGGGGGGGGAAGATAATTGTCCTGAGCTCTTGCTTAATTCCTACAGTGATGTAAATACTAATTCATGAAAAGTGATGACCTTGATGTAAATTTATTTTTGGATATAGGCTATGCTTACTCAGGGATCCAAAGGTCAGATGATTTTTTGAAGGGTGAAAATGTTTTTAAGCTGGTGAAAAAGACATGACCTCTCTGTAAGTTTTAGACCGATAACAGCTCCTAACTTGCAGATGTGACTTGTACAATACGTTTGAAAAGGGTGGGCAGAATCATGCTATTCAAACTTTGAAATGAGAGCGGGGGGGGGGTGAAAAAGGCAATTCATTTTTCTCAGAGAAAATTGCATGGGCCTAGCCTACTGTATTTAAAATGCGGGAGCTTTTTAAAAAGGCAGGAGATTTTTAAAAATGCGAGAGATTCGGATAGGTAAGAGGGTGAGCGGGAGACAACCCGGAAATGCGGGTGACACCAGCCCAATATGAGTGACTTGGCAGGTATGGTTTACTGTGTTGTTGTCCTAAAGCCCCTGGCTAATTGTAGGATGGAGACCCGTATTTTTGTGCAGTTAGGCTACCTAAAAACAGATGTTCAGTAGGCTTAACAATGTACTGCATGTAAATAAGGGAAGTATGAAAGTCGGGGGTACTCAGTGTATTACAGCTGCACCTTATTATTTTAATTTATGTGTACATAATATGGTTATAGTATGTTGACTACAAATTGCATTGATCTGCAACAACTAGCAGTGCTCAGGCCTGGCATTAGATTCCCATTCCAAGCCCGTAAACAGACTTGGAGAGCAGGCAGGCCAAACTGAACTTAAGGGGGCTTTTCCATTTTGACAATTTACGAGCTTTAATGTAGCCTAGATATCATACGATTGATGGTTCATACCCGACTGCTTTTAGTTGTGGAAAGGGGGTAGGGTCTGAGGGAATAGGTGTTCCCCTCCCCTTTGAAAATTTTTTGCCCATTTCAAGGGGCTTAGATGCAAAATGGTGCAACATTTTCCACATTTACCTTCCAAAAAGGTTTTTATTTTTTCCTGACTGCATGCCTCCTTTTTTATTGCAAAAATTTTTGGGGCACATTCCCCCCTACCATGGCTACATGCCTACTGATCAGCACAATTTTAAGGGGTGGTGCAGGGCAAGAGTTTTTCAAACCCTAGCCCTTGGAAAGAGACTAAGTTACATGCTTATATAGGATGGGAATGTTGAACGGTATTGCTGGAAGCAGTGTACCCTTGCCAGTGATTGTTTCCATCTTAGCACTGGGATGAAAAGGAAGGTGGATCTTAATGCCAGTTTTTGTCCATAATTTTGGTTGGATGAGGTAGTTGATGAGCCCAGCTGCATGCTTTTTGACTTCAGTATTACTCTAAATCGTAGAGTAAACACAGGTAGGGTGCTGCATATTAAACTGGGTTTCTTGTTTTCCCTTTGGTTTTTCGAGGTATAGGATCTATGATAGGGTGTATTAAAATGTACGACGCGGTGCCCTAGGATTTTATGATAATGTCTGTTATGTTAAAAACGTAGGTGTTTGAAAATTTGTGATAAGGTCAATTAAGTTAGTTAGGTATAATGAAGCGTGTTGAAAGGTAAAATTTATCATTAGGTGTATTAAAAGAGGAAAGAGGTATATTGACTTCTTTAATGATGGACATTAAGGTGCATGACAGGATGCATTGGGTTCTGTGAATAAGTCCTTCAAGCTACCCTCAGAAAACCGTTTCTCTCAGAATATGAAGTGTATATTCAGCGGTGCAGAGTTTATATAGCAGAAGAAATGTGGGATGAAATAAATTTTTGATTAAATAAGATATTTGATAAACCGGTTGGGTTGGTATACTGGTTTGTATTGATTAAATTTGAAGTTCACAGTCTAGATTTTGTACTAATTTATCTGCATGATAAGCATTTAGGTGAGTGACAGCAGTCTTAAAATACATTCTATAAAGTGTTGTCTTTCTCTGTTTTGCATAGATTTTGGTTTGGAAAGAGGGTTCATTTATGGAGACAGCAGAAGTGATTGAAGTGGAGGAGACTGTGACAAGCCACACAATTGAATCATTGGACCCCAAGTCAACGTACTATATTAGTGTTAGGGGGTATAGCGATGGAGGAGAAGGAACTCTTAGTAACCAGAAAGATGTAATCACAGGTGAGATAATTTAAACTGTTGTGGGATGATAAGAGTGGGAGGGTGGGGTTGGTAAAATACTCCTCTGTACGTGCCACTCCATCCATTTAAAATGCACAAAAATGCCTCACCCCAGACAGCTAAAATTCCCCCAACCTAGTTTACTTGGAGCCTCCCCCAGTTCAAAGATTGCCTTGGGAAGCTTTCAGAAATGAGAAATTAATTACATATATGGCTGGCTTTGCTGAAGACACAGCATTGTGTGGTGTATAACAATTTGTGTTTTGAGAACCTTGCACACTGTATATTGTGCTTACCAAGGACATTTGACATCACATGTTATTGGCCAATTACAGTAGCTTGTTTAGATGTACAGTTGTATTTGAATGTGTCCATTTGTCAGTCAAAGGAAGGAGACCAATTGTGAATTCCTATAGCCCCAGAGTCAGAAATATATTTGAGGTGAGGCCATAGTCCCTTTAAGTAGCAAGAATTGGTCTAAATGTTTCTGGTAGGGGCTACATCTTCATCCAGGACAAGGAAACGTTCTTATTGTGAATCATAACTCAAAAATAAAATTTTTAGTCTGAGTGTCATCAGCATCTTTCCAAGTGGTGAGAGATTTCTATGAAGACATCTACCCCTCCCCTTCCTCATCATTTTATTTACTAAAAAGGAAAGTTGATGAAAAAAAATTAGTAAAGTGAGCATTGTAGAAAGGGATCAAACTGAATATTACTGTCTTATTTTTTCTTCTTCCTTTTATAGGAAAACCACAAGCAGGTTCGGTTGATGATCCTCGTAATGGTGGTCAGGTGGCAGCATCATTAGCCTCCCTCATCGGTTCAATGTTTTTATTTTCAACTCTGCTCCTCTTAAATTAGATATCCTGTGTTCTTGTTATAGTTTTATCTTGTCCCATGAACACCTGGTTGCATTCCAGGAGTGATCCAGAGGAGAAGGACATGAAGTATTGAAGGCAAAGCTGAATTGATGGGACTTATTGACAGCAGCGGAGGAAAAATATAATGCCAAATGCCACAGCCCCATACCAACCCTACAGTTAAGAGGTTAAAAGTAATATATCACCTAGATATAGGTATCACTGAAAAAAGTTATTCCCAAGTTTAATGACACCTTCCATACCTACAGAAATTGATGTAAACAAAGTTTGGCAAACCAAGAACCAACTTGATGACTGGAATAAGTTGTTAAGTAGGCTTCTAAAGGTCAAAAAGGTCATCAGGTTGATTTGGAGAAAGTAGCTGCAGAACTAGTGCAATGTTACATACATCTGAGACAACACGTGTAGATTAAGACTTGAATTAGTGGATGTATTGATGATTGAGAGAGCAAGATGTCTCAGTTGCTATATTCCAGGTGATAGTTGTTTTGATTCAGATGTACATGCTGTGTGTCTAGTACATTAAGCTTACTTGAATAGTTCTGCTGAGTAGAACTGTTTCAGGAGGTGTTATAGGCATTTATTGATTAGAATGCACTGTTTCAAGAACAATGTTGTACTGATCTAAACCTAAATATACATATTCTAATCTCAGAATTTTCTTAATTTGTAATTGCTTAACAGAATAAGGTGAAGCGTTAAAGGTTTATGACAATCTCAGTGAAAAGTGAGGTCGATTTCCTTTTAAACTTTTCGTGAAAATGGATAGAAGTATTCTCATTAAGAGAAGGTTTCCTAGTAGAAAATGAAATAAAGGGAAGTATTTTTTAGAGAGGTTTAAAAGTTGAATATAAATGTAAATAAAACCAAGCTTGCCATTGTATGTCCAGTTTGAATTACAGGTATAAACTTGATTCAGAAGCTGATAGCCCAACAAGTAGGACAGGCATGACTTACGACTAGAACAATGGTTATACTGCAAACTAACAGAAAATGACCCTTTTTAACTAGTCTTTCATGGTAGTAGGACTATAGAAATACTATTGTCAGGCAAAGGAGAGAAAGTCAGACAGTCGAAAGTACTTTTGTGAACCTTCTTGTTGTGATGAAAGTGAATTGGTACTCGTACTAGTATTCACAGATTGTAGGTATTGGTGCTAAAGAAGTTGTGTATTTGTACCTCCGAACAACAACAAAAAAAGGGGGAAAAAAAGAAAACGAAAAAAAAAAGTCATATTCACACTCTCAGCCAGATCCCAACATATGTGCTTATACTTCTTGAAGTTGTACTCATCATACAAAAAGGGGGTGGGGGAGGGGTTTAAGAGGGGTGTCCACAGTATTATTGGGCAATGTTTTGGTGGTTGTGTAAGCAGTGGTTATTTTTGGCAAGTTGTGCTCTAGGTATTGATAATTTAATTCTTATAACTGTAAGATGTAAATTAAACCTCACAGATTTTGTAATCAACTTCATATTGTTAACTATAAACACTAGCTATACTCCAGTGATTGTGAATTGTGTATACATCACTCTACTGCAAGTTTTTCAGTGAAGAAGTCCCCAAAATGATGTTTGAAATGGTGCATAGAGGGCACTAGCAATGAATGTTTGTAATATTGTGGGATTAAGCTTTTTTTCCCTTGGATTCTTTTTTAAAGTTTAATTGAATGATAACAATATAGCTTTCAAGTAAAACCTTATTCTACCCATGAATTAATTCTGGTGTTAATTCTTTTGTAAATTAATATATCTTTCACGTTGTGTTACTTTATGTTGGAATGAGAAAATAACAGGTGCTACAGTAGAATGTTGTGTATATTATGAAACATTGTTACATTTACAAGTTCCTCTATCGTTTTAGGACCCATTGTCTTTATTGCTTTTGTACCATCACAATTTGTAACTTTTTTCAAACTAATCAAGTCAGACATTAGCGCAGATTATAAAGAAGCACAAAATGAAACCAGAAGATCAAGTATTTGGTGAACAGTGAAATGAAATTTAGCTCTATCCTTTGAAATTTATGCCTTGCTGTCTGTAAGAACCATTAATATTCAGAGATAGATAACCCATTATAAAGCAATAATATTCCATGTGTTATTTCTAGTATAAGCTTTTGGATGTGCAAACACACAGTTTTGAACTTTCATGTGTAGAAAATGTGAATTAAGTTTGCAGGTTGTTAAAACCCTTTTACCCCCTTCCATTTGTTTGTTGGCTGCAAATAATTGATCCCCCCCCCCCACATTCCGCATTTCAAAAGAAAGAAAAAGTTGTCAAGCCATAAGTGTCCTGTTTACTACAAGCATTTCTCTTAATTCATGGTTTGGGATAGAGTATGAATTTTCATTTATTTCAGTATGACAATCAGTGGTAAATGTATTGATGTAACTTTTGAACTTTCAAACAGGATAGTGTCTGGCGCTAAAACATGGTGTCTGATCATACTGTTGCTTCACGTTTCCAGCTTCAACTAGTTTCAACACTTCCTGTATGTTTAAACATTAAAACATGGTTACATGTGTTAAATTTATATCCAAAGTGCAAAACAAATGTATGCAAGGATGTCATTTTATTATTTGGAATGTTAGGTCTTGTAAGGTGTGATACATCTGGGAGTTTTTTGTACTCGAATTCTTTCTTTATATGAGTCTCTTCACAAACTTATGCTTGGTTCATTTGTCTGCAATATCACATGGTCCATCCAGTCACATAGATACTTGGTACCCAAGTCACTTAGAAATGTACTTTCACTATTTATTGGTACTTCTTACAAATTCAGTTCATTGCCAAACTTTTTACTTCTTTTAATTTTTTCTTTTTTTTTTGTGTAAATATATTATCTGCAGTTGCATGGTGCTTAAAGCTGTTACACAGGCTGTTGGAATACTGCACAATACCACAGTACTGATAGCTAAACAACAAGAAGGCATTCTGAATGAGATTTATGTGATTATTTAGAATCTTAAAGGGAAAATGCAGTCACCCCAATTTGAATTAGTATAGATGGGTATCCTAATTC
>JAAAJZ020412027.1:0-12061 GCA_010015985.2 Actinopyga echinites
ACATCGATCCTACCCCACGAAAGTCCAATATTCTGGGGTCGGAAAGCTAACATTTTTAACGGGATCAATACGGCATGTAAGATACGGATGGCGTCCACCCCATTTGACTCAGAATTTAGGAGGAATGTTGAACTAGAGCAGTTGCGCTTTAAGTGACCCTTTCACGTAATAAAATTCACAAGGAGACTGTTTTCATCTGTTTATCACAATTAGACATCAAAATCTGCCTTTAGAGTCCAGTAAAGACCAATTTTCATCACTGAAGAGCATTTCTTGTAAGGCACCAATTTTCGGTACTCCCGAAAGCAGGGGTTAATTAGTGAACCGTGACGTCACAAATAGGACCAGGGAGCTGCTATTTGGAATAGCAGTTCACTGATAGGATGTCCTTCTGATGATAGCGTTCAGAGATGGACTTATTCATGATGGTTCCGAAAATGTGAGGCTATACAGAGTTTCAGGACTACCATAAAACCAGATAGATGGAAAAACTTACACGTTAAGAGAAAAAAGTTGTTGATACCGTGTGCAAGATCCTTGTAATTTCCCCTCACGGTGGTTCCGAACCTCCTCCTTAACGGCCCAGCCGAGGCTCGAATAGGCTCGAATCTGTCCGGCTTGACACCCATAGTTATAACCTTTAATGCATCACCGTCCTTACCTCGGGGGGCGGGGGCTAACTTTCTCAAGCTGAAATCGGAATACTGTCCTGACATTCAATTTCACCTCCAGTTTCACTGTCCAAAAGACAATTGATTATCATATTCCCTTCGGAGGGAGATCTAGGGCTTCTGTGTTGGGCAATCACTGTTCTAATAGTTTAACTTTACTGCAGTGTAGAGGTGCGCCACATGTACATAATGCAGTATGTCACAATGTACACATTATACATAAAACAGTATCAGACTAGGTTGGGTCGGTTGCCAGTGACAGATCTGGCTGGTTACCGACCGCAGCTAATCAGTGGCCTGGTGATCAATGCAAGCCACTTTCTGGGTATTTTCCTGGTTCTTTGATAGAAATAAAGACTTGCAGAGGTGATAAATCATCGGAAATTGCTTACAGAAAAACTTGTGGGCTTGCACGAAGTGCTAGCTACGATGCCATACATTCCGTCTGCATGTATTACCAGTATATATCAAAAGCATTGTCCCATCTGTGACGTCACATTGAGTAGACCTAATGGGATTCCAAAGCTTTTTTAAACGGGGTGAAAATGAGAACAACTTTGATGCATTCAGTCTTTTAAGACAGGAGAATGCCTTTTTGGAAAAGCTCATACTTGTATTTTGCAGAATTGTTTTAACACGTTCAGAAGATGGAAAACTGACGAGTTTTCCAATGTTTCCTCGATCTCACTTGAAAAGAGCTCACGACGCTCACGTAGCAACTCCTTGATTCTACAAAGGCATCTGAAATACTCGAAGTACCACCCGGATGTATTTTAGTATACCTAAGGCACAGACAGCTTACATGTACAATCACCTGATTACTCCTAACATGACATTATTCTCTAGACGTTAGCACGCGATATCCGTTAGTCTCGGACTCGTGTTGTGATATCTATCCAGTTTGCCAACAAATCAAAATTCAGTTCCATTACACGACTTCGATGTTTTCGTACTTTTACTTCCTTTAGTCCCCAGTACTGGTTTTACTTCAAGGTTAATTTCCAGCAGTTTCACATGTTTCCTTAAAAGTTTGAGCAATTCTATCTAGGATAAAATTAATTGTTGGAATGCTCACAAGAGATATTGTCCTTGGATTGCCTAAAGATTTTGACTGTCACACTTCTTGTTCCGATGTGTCCCTCTGTTACAGAGTAAAAGAAGTAGAGTAATAGGGAGAGGATATCCCACCAATATAAAGTGCGCCACACTCTAAAAACACTTTGGTCAAATTGACCAATGACTGGGTCAAATATGCAACGAACCAAATATGGTCAAATAGTTTGACTGAACCATGGTCAGTTTGACCACTTATTGGTCAAATTTGACCACTTATTGGTCAAATTAGACCTTAGTTTAGTCAAAATATTTGACCATATTTAGTTCGGTGCATAGTTGACCCAGTCATTGGTGAATTTGACCAAAGTGTTTTTAGAGTGATATAGGGGAACAAAATGACTGCCACACCGGAATATCCCCCTTTCTCCGCTCAATTGAGCCCTAACGCACTTAATGATTTCACGTAATGATACTCCCCTTCGCTCTAGTGGTGTACCTGTATGGGGTGCACTGGACCCGCTCCATGCAGCAATTTTAGGGGCAACTGATAAGGTATGGAACTGCCATGTCTGGCAATCTAGAAGATATTTTGAGAGCAAAAATTTTAAGTTAAACACCACACGCTAACCATTAGTATCGCTCTGCATAAAACTTCTATCTCACCTTTTCCCCTTTAGTAATGTCCCTACAGTCGCACCTGGTTCATCCACAGAATTCAAAGATTGTCCTCAACTTTCGATTCTGTCCCTGGGACGGCCTATTCTGTGCTTTGAAATTGTTATTGTTTCTTTACTTCTCATCAGCTCTACCCCTCCGAATGAGAAAACATCCCCCAAATGAAAACAAAAACAAAAACAAAATTAAACTCGTTGAGATAAAACTCGTGGATTTTATTTTTCGCGAACTTTGATGTAATAGGTAACTTTTTCAATGTAAAATGAAGAAAAACATTGCTTAAATACCTGTAAAATGCTATTTCTTGACGCGCCTCACGTTTGCCTATCAAACAATGGTCTCATTACCTTTTCTGGTTAGAGAGCTTGATTTTTTTTTTCAAAACTTAGTAATCCGGTTACCATCTTCCGTTTTCCCACCCACACGCAAATGCTTGGTGTCATTTATACACATGGTTTCATCAAACCAAATATTTTCTACATAAATGAAACGAATGATCTCCCTGTAATGCACATATCCATATTCCTTTTACAATGAGGCATCATTTTGCTGCAACATATCATGTCAAAATATCGGGTTTTGGAAAAAGACAGAAACTCACAAATAATCGCATTTATCCCTCTTGTGTATTGAAATCTTTACCTTTATCTTTATCATCATCTTTTATCAACTTATGATCACCATGCGTTTCACTGGAGTATATACAGAAAAATGCACCAGTAACAATCCATAATTTATGCATGAATTAGTTTGTCTATCCGCCGAGATTTTACGATCGATAAAATTAAAGGTTTAATGTGGTCGTCGATAGTATTAAACTGAAGACCATCTCTCACCAAATACTTTGAACAACAATTGTAGTTTCGGATTCCACGATTATTCACACTTTTGAAAAGTCGAAGCATAGGTCTAAATAGGTAATGGAAGGATAACCAATCGACTGCTCTTTATACCATCTTTTAAATTCCCTCAGACTGGACGTATTTTCATCTGCGTATATTGAAGGTAGTGATTAGTATAAGTGTTCATATTATACAATGAAAAACCCCTATTAGTTTTACGGCCGTACACACCGTTAAGGTTTGCCGTGTAGCAATTCTTGTACCACCAGCCTGCATCATTATAATCGGCACAATTATAATAATAAGCATCGTTGTCGCGGTCAGTAGTCGAAAACAGACGCCCTCTGTGATCACTCATGTAGTCGTATCCTGTGAAAACAAAAAGGAAATCTTTTAATTGAGTGCTAATGATTTTGATGTTATTTTGCAATGAGCATAACGTAAGAAAAGTCACAAAATTATGCTAAATGATGATGTCCCTTATGATATGAAATGACCGAATTTATTCCCGTTATAAGGTTATACACTGCATCTTCCAAAATTTATAAACTTCTGCATTTAAAACTTTTATCCGATACAAAAGCGTGAATCAATATGAGTGTAATTAACATTTGAAACACTTTTGTTTGTATCGCTCGTTTCCATCATACTCTCCCATTTTAGACCAAATAATGTTAAATCTTGGTAAATCGTAGCGTAATAATTTTATTTTACAACTAAAATAAGAAAATTAGGAGTTTCAAAAAAAAGAATTTGAGGAATGAATGACAATTTAAATCTTACTTTTCAGCTATGCTTACACATATTTAGAGGAGATTATTCGTTTTGGATGAGGGACACATACCTACACGATGCATCAAACCTGCGTTCTTTCGCTAGAGTTCTTACCACATACCACCAGTTTAATTCAGCGGATTTTATTTTCTATTACCGTAAAACTCAAGACATTTAACACAGTCTCAGATACTGCCACTTTTGTATTTTTCAATAATTTTTGAAAAAATTAACATCATCAATTCTTTGGATGAGTGTTCCTTAATCCTTATATGAGATTTTCTTGTATAAGCTACCGATATATGGATATAAAATGAAGCTTACTAATAAGCTGTACTCGATCATGTGCCTTAGCAAAAATTCATCCCAAACTCTAGTGCAGTCACATTTTATGGGAATTCGACTCAGGGAACAGATGTAACTGTAAGGGCTTAACTAATGAAAGCAAATAGGTAATGATGTTGTAATTGAAAACTTTTCTGGTCTCGTGTTTGTAACGGTTTGAAGTTCCTTTCTTGGTAAAAACATAAAAGCAGAGAGAGTGACTATTATAATGCACCAACAAGTTCATTAGCTGTTTTAAGTAGGTCACCCTTTTCGAAACTTTACCTGAGTAATCGTGAATGATCTACCAAAAACTTTGGAAATTGAATATGTGATATAAAGAGAAAAACACTAAAAGTCCAACTTCATTCATTACAGTGTGCATTTCAACACGTAATCCGATAAAGAATTCAGATTCCCTGAACCAATGGTTGCGGCCTATGCCGCATGCAGTTGGATAAATCTGCAAACGTTTATATGCATAAAATAAACTTTAAGCACTCTTTCAATGATAATGATAATTCCTGCGGTGAGGCAGTATTTTACGGCGCTAAGCAACCACAGATGTGGGAGAAGCTTGAAAGGGCGTTGTGATTACAACTTCACGTCGGGTGGCTTCCAACTCAACATTTTAGATCAAATTTGGAATCTAAATTTAAATGAATATTTAAATGAATATAGCCTTTTCAGGTAATTTCTAACATTTTAATCGTCTATTTCATTTTGCCGTTTACAATTAGAACAGTTTATCAGTCACAAAAATTCAGTCGTAAAATTTTAATATCGTGAAGTAAAGCAAGAACGACTTAAGCTGTTGGCAACATTTCACAAACCTGCATTTCCTGAATAAGTGCCAAGTTGGAGCCCAAAATTGCTGTTCTCGTTACTGACACGGAAAAAGTCATAGTTCATGTGCCAAAGAACGCCATCGTCCTTGGTTACATCAATACGTAGTTGGTAGTTTTTCTAATTCGTCAAGTAGTGGAGTTTTTCACTTCCTAGCCAGAAATTTTGATTTGGTCCGGCTGTACCGAACGTTATTTTGTAGCCTGCCCAGTTACGATCGAAGCTTACTGATCCATCTACACGTTGGTGGAGTACCTGTGAGAAAGGTTTGAAAAAGATGAACAATATTACCTAAACGTTACTAATAGCTAGCCCAGGATGGATGTAAGTGACATTAAATAAGTGAGGCAATCATTTACCTTTCCCTTTTGAAATAGGTATCAAGGGTAGGGATGCTACGTAAACGGTCGAGAAGTCATCAACATTATCTCCAAGGGAAAATTTCCCATCTCAACAACAAATAACAATTTGCAAAGCAATGGACCTCCCGAAGTAAGTAACTAGTAAATTCAGAGACGATGCATTATAGACACACCCTTGTTTTGAGGGTCGTCACGTATAGGTCTTTGCTAAATTCGTGGTGCTGATAGTAACTTTGTCACAGATTGAAAAAGTACATGTAATACAAGTTTTACTGCGCTCACCGTCCAGCCACCTCCATGTGACATGTTGCAATAGACTTCAAACGGTGATCCCGTCCAGCCAGTTGGTTGTATGGTGTAGACTCCATCAGGTAAACTAGAATTGTAGACATCGTAGCAGTCAGTTGGTGGCGCTGTGCGAGTACAACTTTGTCCATCACCGGCAAATCCATCATTACAGTAACACTTTCGAACATTATTTCTTTCTTCACATACCGCATTAGTGTCACACTGAACATTTCTGTCACAAAAGATGGTTCCTTCAGTACAGGTGCAATGTTCAGAGCAGTCTGAGCTGACTTTAGATTCGTTGTTCTGTGGAGTTACGATTAGAATTTAAGCTCTCGTAGGTGAGTTTACATAACACGACCTGGTCCAAAGCCTGTCAAACTATCGTTTGATACTTGCATAACATAGAATAAACGTAGAAGTGATCACAGAGAGTTGTTTATTTTTTTATTTTATTTTTTTTTTTGATTTATTTATTATTTATTTATTATTTGGGGGAGGGCGTTGACAGGTGGTCCATCTAAACGAAGTCCACATTATTGAAATGAGTTATATCAGAGCATTGTAAAGCGAAAACCAAACTTCTAAGAAGTATGGGCCACGGCAAGTTGTGCCCGTATTAGTGGTAACAAAACGTGTAGCTAAGCATTTAAACGTTTGTACCAAATTGTTTAATTCGCTTGTACATTTTGTGGTTAAAACTGTAAAGTAACTTACCGGAATCACACCAAATGTTGGATCAAAACAGCTGCATTGTTCTTGAGGTACACAATCACTACCTGACATCAAAAAGCCTGCGGGGCAAATACAGGTTTCGTCTACGGTACAATTTTTATTACACCCGTCTGGATCCGCACAAGTTCCCTCACAGGCACAGGGACCAAAAACGGTATTTGCTGGGCATTGACTAATGAAATTATCTGTGAAAAAATTAAAAGAAAAGGTTTTCAATTTTTTTTCTCTCCAAATTATGATTTCCGTTGACTGTTGTTGTTACACATGTAATCCTGTAACTCAGTGAGAAAAACTTATGATGAACCAGCCTTCAGTCAGGATGGTGTAGGAGTCCTCAGCTTTCACTCGTTCTAATCTACTCAACTTACTTTTATAAGAAACATTAACATTCTTACTTGCGTTCAAGTATGTGAGGAACCATCGTACTGTGGAAATGTTTTTAGCTGTAAGCGAAACCCAATTATGGAAACTTGCTTACTGTGATATACTGTCCATAACGGATAAAAGTCTTTCCAACAGCTATCAGAATATAATGTAAAAAACCTCGAAAAATTTACAATGACTTATCTTGGCGATGGTGGTAAAGCCATGCGTGTTTGTCTTTCCTCGATTAAATTTTAAATTTGCAGCAATGAAAATCTATAAATCTTCTGATCACCTCCTGAGAATTTAAAATCAGCGTAGCATCAGTCCTTAAGCCCTAAATTTTTAAGTGGCATATTTTCAAAGAAAATTGAAGAAATTGATTGCAGGGAACTTAGAAACATCATCCAACACAACAAAGACTATTTCAACAGTAAACACTATTGCTACAAACAGAGGGCCATATCTCAAGAAAAATATATGACATTCATTTTTTTTTTTCATTTCATTTCATTTCAGTTCGTGTGAGTTTGTTTCTTCATAAAAAGCTGCATTTAACTTAACATTTTGGGTTGGCTTTTTCTTTTGTGATTTAAACACTCTTAGCACAAACTTACCTGCCGTTCCGTCGTACTGCCCTACACTGGTCAACTTGTAGTTTCCCCACTCATCACTTATACGAAATGAATCGTACGTCACGTAGAAGGACGATCCAGCTGAATTCGTCGTGTCGATACGTAATTGATATCGTCTCTGGTTTGTTAGGTAGGATGATTTTTCATTTCCAAGCCAAAATTCACTGCTGAGGAATCCAAATCCATCTCGATATTCTACAAAGTTTCTCTTAAATTCAACAGAATTGTCCTCGTTCCGACGTTGAAAAATCTGGAAGAGACCGAGAAAATCGGATTTATTTTAATTTGAACAGTTGAGTATAGAAAGTTAATCTGATGGCTCGATAGCGATTGTCACCTACAACACCTCTAATTTTAAGCTTGAGTTAATATATTCGAGACTGCGACAGCCCAGATAAATGAGTGTATGTCACGTTTTGAGGAGTGAACACGTCAACCTTTACAGGGAGTTGTGTGATGACTTTAATCCTTTATATATTTTTCACCCGAAATTCCCAGATACTAAACTAACATCTTAGGCGTTGTTTCGGCACATGCAAAGTAAATAGCAGTTAGTTCAGTCTGACCGGGATGGTACTCAGACGTGGTCTTAGACAGACGTGGTCTTAGATGAAAAAGATGAAAAAGAAAATGGCGCTTATACCAATGACAGCCTGTAACTGTGTCGGTGAGGGTTCATGTGTTAATTCTGATTAAGAGTTTTCAGGCACCCATGAGGGTGTAACTGTTCCTAGTTTTGTGTTTTCTTATCGGAAAATTTTGTGTGGATTTATGACCGTGCTACTGGTGAGGGTAGGGTATAAACCGAGCACGACGTCTTATACCAACAAGCGTTAAGGTCTGCTGATCTAATATTAGGTTAAGTGTGGAAACCAATTAAAGGTAAACGTTCGTATTTTGTAAGCACGGTTTAACTCACAGTCTATTGGGTAAGGATTCGTAGTCAAATTGAGGCTTAAATTGTCAATTAATCATGCTTATGAGATTGGAATTACTGACGAAAAGAAGGAAAATTCTGTCATTATGTTTCAGGGTCTTGTCGTAAGCTAGCCAGAGGAATTAAAGAGCTTTTCAAAATATCAATGTAAAAAGTGTTAAAAGTTAGTTTATATGGCAAAACGTATTGCAAAATTTTCCATTTTCTAACTTTCAAGAAGCATCTGAACAACATTATGAAACTTCATCTGGGTTCATTAAATGTTTAAGTTCTAAAGTTCCAATTTGAAAGAAACATTCCATAGCATAAACATAGCAATTATGCATAAATGTTTCGTAAGGACACTGTCAGATGGGTTAGACAGAATATGTCTTATCCATGGAACCTTTTAACCGCTCGAAGTTGTTTGGAAATAACTTTCACTTACCGTCCAGCCTCCTCCATCTGTTTGGTTGTCGCAGTAAACTTCAAAGGCCCCTTTATAACCGTCAGGTTTTATGAGATAGACACCGCTAAAAGTATGGGTTGAACATTGTTCGAAAACCTCCTGGCAATCTCGTGGGTATGCAGGTTGTTGATAGAAGAAATAAGAGGTACCTTGCAAAGGAACAGGTTTATGATTAATTGCGATCATATACATTTTGCTTTCTTCTTAAGTTGATCTGAGACTAAAACTACAATTTACAGGCAAAGTCAAGTAGAAATCACCTTGAGAAACTTTATTTTTCTCAGTGTTGGTTTCAGTTTTGAGGTATGAAATGTCTTGCTTGTTATTAATTGTCTGACTGAAAAATAATTTGTATTGTTATACTGGCACTTTTAACATTATCTATGTTTGCCGTGGGGTTTAAGCTAAAATCATAAAATGGGCAAATGTTTTGTATAAACACTATACCGAATCACCAAAGCAAACAGAAAGAGAAAGCATTGTTTTTCTTTTCATCCAACAGAGACATCACAATTCGTTGTACATTTAAATTATTTTTGACAAATTTTAGCTTCAATATTGTAACATGATTTGAGTACGCAAATTAAAGAAGTGAACTTCAGCAGTTACCTTTTGAAACATATCCTTAGAAGGATCATTTGTATGGATGCGAAAGGCTTTAATCTCTTTCTTCTGTCGTCGTTTTGCTTTGAAATATTTAGTCATTTGCAACACCTTTTTATTTCAGATATTTGTCAGTTACGCTACTTGATTTTGTGGACTTATTTGAGCGTTCGTTAAGTGTATCGTCATGTTCTGTTAACTGTAATAACTTTGTTAATGCACTGATACCAAAGAGGGGTTGAAAGAAGTTAGAACTTTTTGTTTTCGAAAGTTATGTCACAAGGAATTCCTATCCAGTTCATCCCTCACTCTACATTTATGTGTGAAAATGATGACAAAAGAGGAATCGTATTAATGACACAGCGGAACAAACTGACTGCTAAAATTTCCCAAGTTGATAGACGAATCTGTTTATTAAAAAATAAATGGAAAGCTTAACACATTTCGCTAACGTAAGCAGTCCTGAACATTATGTTTTAAGGGGAGTCGTTTGAGAGTAACGCTGTTTTGGATACAGTTATCGTTTCTCTTCAAATTTTCAACTCCGTCTTTCCGTAACACACCAATGTCCAAATGGAAACAAAAGGAGAGAACGTAGTTCTTGTTTACTGCTAAGGGATTTCAAATACAGTTTAAATAAACTTACACGGTTATAATATTTTCTGGAAACTATAAGAGAAACCTGCCGTATCAGAAGAACCTAGATGCATGTTCAATAGGGTTTTGTAAAGGACTCGCGTCCAAGTTGCAATTCACTTGAGCGGTAATTCTTCGGATGTGTAGAGAGTAACCTTAAGTTATGTATATTTAAGCCCGACACCATTTAAAAGACTCGTAGAAAGTGTTCAAAGAAGCCATTTACCTTCAAACTCTAGCTTTAATATGTACTTTATTTCTGTACCTTGCAGTAGTCTTTTACAATTTCAGTTTACAGGACCTTCCAATTCTTAAAGCACTGAAAAATTAGTAGTGTTTTTGAGGAGAGGCCAATTTAAGCGGTTAAATCATATTAATTTAATTTGCATTTGAACGTAATAGACGTTTGTTTGATCAAACGTCTTTATAGGTCGGACAAAATAGCTTTGGGCGAAGACTCAAACTTTGCGATAATCATTGAAACAGAAAAGGATCTTGAAAAAAAACATTCACATCGATTAATTTTTACAACTTAAAGTTCATTCAGAAATATTTAACATCCACACCAATCCATTCTTAACAATTGACAGTTCATTCAGAAATAGCTATTTTCTAAAGTACCAAACTAATTACAAAATTTTACTTGTAAAAAATCAAAAAATTCATTCATACTTACCTCCTATTTACCTATGTAACCATTATTGCCTGCAATAGCTGTCTGGCAAAAAACTAACTTTGTAATTTACAGCATAGTTTTTAACTACTTTGTCACAGTTCATGCTGTTACCCAAGTTTTTCCTTCATCTTTATTGTATCTCTTGTTAGTTCCCTTTTCATGCTCTTTCCCCTCCCTGCTCTCCCTTGCCCTCCCTTCTCCCCCATCCATCTCCTGTTGGCATGGCCCACTGCTTTATAAGTCCACATCCATTAAAAATGTATGTGCTTCCCAGTCAGTGTACTAGACAGCACCTGGAAACCATCAGATAACCAAGAACAAAAAGCCAGTCTTTGTCAAGGCAGGTGCGGTTTTTGTGCAATTTTGGGGTTTTCCTTTGTTAAGAATCTTTACTTGGGTACTGTCTCATACAGAGTCATGATTGGTTCTGGCTATAAAATGTGACCACAAATCGGTTTTTTGGGGGGTCTCCTTTGAACTATGACCTATTTGGTTACTGGTTACATGGCTAGTACAAAGGGGAAAAAGTAGAGGAAACTTTGGCATCACAGAGGATAATTGTTAAGTTTCTGAATGTGTTGAGAGGATGTCTAGACTCCTTCCGAGGGGAGTTTGATTGATGTTAAACCATGGATCATGTTTATACTAAATTTGTTGGGTGGTAGTCATATTGTGGTATACATGTCCTATGAAAAAGACGTAAAAATTTAAAGAGCATTCATTTCAAATTCTGCTACAATTGTTCTCTTCCAAGTTGGATATGAATGAAGCGCATCAGGAAGAACTTGGATATTAGTCTGGAAGCAGGTTACATGTGTGGACAAGATAATCAAGAAAGTTATTCCGCTTTTACCGGGAAACAATTAAATCAGTAGTCTGCATCTTTAGTTGAGGATTCTGTAGTTACTTGAAAGCATCAGCACATTTTGAAAATATTTTCAGACTCATTTGGGAGTGAACTTATGTTGGAGACCTTGAAGAATCAGCAAAGTTTGAATAAATATTAAATCTCAAATTTTCTTTGCATCATATTCTGCATTGTTTTGATCAATAAGATTCAGAAACAAGGAAGTTTCAAAACAAAATGGAAATGTCCATGCACGAGAACCACCGAAGGTCAACGATCTGTAGTACAAGGCTACAGTATGTACATACCATTCACGGTGAGTGAGGAAGAGAGTAATTCATCC
>JAAAJZ020413128.1:0-12061 GCA_010015985.2 Actinopyga echinites
ATGTGTGGAAATGGTTGGAGGGGTAAGGGGAAATGTTTTTCCACTGTCTACAGTTAGATCATGATTTGCAGTTGAAAAACACTGCATGTGTGGAAATGATTGGAGGGGTAAGGGGAAATGTTTTTCCACTCCCTACAGTTAGATCATGATTTGTAGTTCAAACACTCTGCATGTGTGAAAAATGGTTGGAGGGGTAAGGGGGAAATATTTTTTCACTCTCTACAGTTATATCATGATTTGCAGTTGAAAAACACTTAGCATGTGTGGAAATGATTGGAGGGGTAAGGGGAAATGTTTTTCCACTCTCTACAGTTATATCATGATTTGCAGTTGCAACACTTTGCATGTGTGGAAATGGAGGGGTAAGGGGAAATGTTTTTCCACTCTCTACAGTTAGATCATTATTTGCAGTTGAAAAACACTTTGCATGTCTGTAGTTTTAAATTTGTTTATCATTTGGCAAGTAGTACGATGAAATTGTCTGCTTCTAATAAAGCATATGTCTTAGAGGTACTAAAAATTTCTGAATGAAATTTGTTACAGGTCCCTAACAGTGAGGAGGTTTCATATTAAGCTATAAATATCTGAAGCAGTTTTAATATGTATTTCATTAAAACAGGTTATGTTCTTTGTTGTAATAAATTTCTTAGGTAATGATTCATGACTCAGATACTGTGACACATGTTTGGCTGTTGATATTCATTCTGTTTTTCTCACATCTTGCCCTAACAGGGTGCTTGGAATGATGAAAGATGCACTGCAGCAAGAAACCCATATGTCTGTAAGATGTCAAAGGAGATAATTGAAGGCACTGCACCCCCTGTCACCTCATCTGGATGTGATGTGGTAATTCATACCATTACTGTTCTTTTAATTCTACATTCAGAAACTAGTGGCTATGGCCCCACCAAAAGGGGGGCTGCAAAAAAATTTCAGGGGCCATAGTGTGATTGTGACAGACTTTTATTGTATTAATAAAATTGGTCGTCAATGTAAAGCCGGGACATCACACCTGCTTGCCTCAGTTTCACATTAGTTGGTAAATGTTTCTTAACAGCAGCTTCTAAAAATGAGGTCAATAAATGTAGGAATTTATTGGAAATTTCACTAAAATGTGTGGCTTAAGTTCTGCTTGAACGTACTAAAAACATTTGGATTAGCTTTTATTTTTTTGCAATTTTTTTTTTTTTAAAAGAATGTCTTTTTTTTTTGCAGGGCTGGGTTGCATATGGAAGTTCATGTTATGGTCTGCCTGGGAGAACATCGTCTACTTGGGCTAATGCACAGTCTTCCTGTGAAGATTTGGGTGGCTCACTGGCATCCATTAAAGATAGGTAAGGTTTATATATACGCTCTTTTTGGAGATGACCTTTAAAGAAATTGTCTAATACAGATTACTCAAAATACTGGAGTAGAATGAAACGAAATGTTGATCAAATAGTTAAATTTGCATTGAGATGAAAACCCTCCAGGCTTCATGTCAGTTCACTATTCCTTATCTGTTTCAGTAATTTGACTCTGTGTATGTTTTGAATGGTGATCCATTTTGAAGAGTAAATATTGCTTTAGTAGTAATAATAGAGATAAGAGATATCCCATGATGGTGGTTTGTGCATGTTGCCCCTTCCCTTAGATGTTCCCCCTAGATTCATTGTCCTCCAGTTGTGCACATCTGGACAAGGGGGGTCCAGTCACATTGATTATTTTGTTAATAGTATCTGTTTTTTGATGACAGGTATGAACAAACTGTTGTAACAAGCCAATTGAGCTCTGAAAACGGTAATCCAATCTGGATTGGATTAAATGACCTGATAGTTGCGGGAGAGTACCACTGGAGTGATGGTACCGCAGTCACCTACACCCACTGGGACTACCAGGAACCTCGTAAGTGTTGTCCCTTCATTCTTTTAGTGTTATTTCTTGTAATAATAGAGGAAACACGTTTTTGGCTTCAACTAAATGTTATGTAATATTGGGACCAGCCTTAAAAAATGGAGGCTTTGAAGTTAGGACCAGGAAAACATGATGGATTCAGAAGTTTTAATAAGTAAATTAAGATTCAGTGCATTGATTTATTGATTTTGTTTCAAAAGGATTAGAGCCAAAAAAAAATCACAAGAAATTAAGAGGCAGCCATGTTGAAATAATGATTACACTTTGTACGATTTACTACATGTTTTGCCAGAGATGTCTGCAACGTGAGCGACAAGCTTGCTGTAAAACTCGTGGTCAACTCAGTACCCTGGGTCTACACTTTTTATGGGATGGAAGGAACTGATTGGTTCAATAGTTACTATGTTCAATCTGCTCTTGTATGTTAATGTTAAAATGGCCAATCAGAAGTGGTCAATAAGATAAGGAAACCACTCCCACAATATAAGAATTTTGGCATCTTGATCACAAAAATCCACATCTTGGATGTCTGGGATGTGGCATGGGATCGTCAAGTCTCTGCAAGGTGGGCCCAGGAATCTTAGATTCTAGAACAAAGGGCTGGAACAAACATTTCTCCTGGTTGAATGCTTTTAAATAGGTTGTTCACCGTGTACTACATACATTACATAAACTACTTGGTACTATCTAAACTAGTCTTCTAATCTTCTGTCTTGTGCTGATATATTATTCGTTAATAATTCGTTCTGCAGTTATAAGTTGTACACGTTTAGTACAAGAATGCAATGTACGAATGAATACTACAATCAAAACTCTAGACTGTTCTCGGCTTTTCTAAGTTTTCTAGTAGTATGGCTTTTTTTTTTGTCAATACATTTTTTTAAGGTATTAAGTGTTAGACAAACGATGGTTTTCTTTTTCTTTCAGAGGAGAATAATGGTAACTGTGTGGTATCTACTTCTGGGGAAGTTTCAGGCTTGTGGCAAGTCAAGGATTGTGAAGCCAGGTACGATTACCTCTGTGAGACTGTTCGTGCTGGTTACACTGCGGCACCAACAGTTACCCCACCCAGAAACCCTACCGCACCAAATGACAACAACTGTGCTGATGGTTGGATTGGATATGGTGACAAGTGCTTCAAGGTAAAATCCTCAGCTAATTTATTTGCTACTAATGGAACTTGTTTATCCCATGTCAAAATTTGCAGTTTTGTATCAATAAGCTTTGAGAAAAGGGGGTAACTCTGGAAATAAATTTAATAATACAGTGACCTCTGTGACATGACCAGTGCTATGGCTGAGCTGATAAAGTTGGTGGCATTAGAGGCAGTAAGGCTTAGCAATTTGGAGGCTTGAGGTTTGGTCCCCAGCTGGTCATAGTAAAGTGGGTTCTTTTTTTTTTTATTCATGAACAATCTATATTTTTCTCATCTGAAATAACTTTGTGAATTGCAAAAGATTCCAAATTTGATCCAGAATTTTGAATTGGAAACCATGCAACTTGAAGATGAAATCTTGAAGCTCCTTCAGGGTCATCCCACACACGGCATTGCTTATTTGCTTAGTGCCCGTAAGGTGAATTATGTTGCATTTAGATGCTTATTGCATGCTTAATGGTTGTTAGCTACCTGTACGCAATGGTCCTACCGTCCTAGTGAACATTATCTTTGAATTAGCTTGATTTGAGCTATTAGTATAATTTTGATTATCGTAACATTATTATTGTATAGAGCTGAAAACAGTTTGTGTTAAATTAGATTCACAAACAGTAGCAAACTTTATCTGAGGAAAGTGGCCTAGGAAATATTAAATTTCAGTTTCAAGCCCAGAGAAACCTAAAACAGTAAAATTTAAGTAAGTAAAGACAGAACTGCTTGATTTTGCAGATTGGTGAGTTACAAATTTAGAACACTTTTGGTTGAGCCAGCAAACATGTCAAAAGCTGTGTTACCCCTATTCCCCCCTCCCCGAAAAAGTATCAAACATAAAAGGTGTAGTATCTCAATGAAATATTCCCAAAGGATTATATAAAAATATGGGTTCCTGGACAACTCCCCCTGACAGTTCCTCTTGGACAGCTTCCCTCTGGACAATTTCTCCCTGGACAATTGCTACCCCCTAAACTTAACGCTATCCCTATCCCTGAGGGAATTTGTCCGGGGAAAGTTGTTCGGGTGGAAATTGTTTGTGGGTTGTCGTTGGGGGAAAATGTACCAGTGGGAATTGTCCTGGGGCAGTTTCACAAAAATGAGCTGTATCAGTTTGTCTTCATACCATAGATTTTAGCTACAAAGTATTTGTTATTTACTTTAAATTTATTCTTTGTCATTGCAGGCGTATGACTTTGGAGATGCAACAAGAAAAATGAGGACCTGGCAGTTAGCTCTCAGTCAGTGTAGATTAATAGGTGGTGATCTGGCCAGCTTCCATAGCACAGAAGAGGAAAATTACATAAAAGAGAGGGTTGGAAATATGTAAGTTTATTTTTTTATCAGAAATTTGAACTTAATTCAGATATCCATCCCAGGAATGTTGGCAGGCTTTATTGACCCTCTTGAAATGTACATTTTGGTTGTAAGAGCTTTGATGAATTTTGTTTGTACACTTATCTCTAGTGTGTTAGCACTATTTTGATATTCATTGATATGTAAATGTATTTTTTCTCTTAACATTTGTTTCCAAAAGCATTCTTTTCATAGTGAATGGGATTTAGTTAACTGCACTCAACAGCTTCTGTTTTGAAGGAAACCTTTACTAATTGAAATTCTTTTGACACAGTTATTTCTCAGAACTTAAGTGTGGTTTCAATTTTATTTCTCATTGCAGTGAAAATGGATTCTGGATTGGACTTCATGACAGATCAAGTGAAAGTGGTTAGTAATTTGTCAACTTTAGCAAAAGCTGTGTAGGTATACAATTAGTTACCAAGACAAGTATAATGATTTCAGTCATGATAAAAGGATGTGGGTAAGGAAAAAATACTTGAAATTTATGCCAAGCAAATGTTTTGAATTATTAAAGGGAGTGAGATGGGGAAGGGGGAGGAATTTCCCCAAGTGAATGTCATAAACATTAATATTATGGTTGGTCGTTTCTATACAAAATCTGTTTTCCCTTCAAATAGACCTTACGCATGTGATGTCACACAGCAAAAAGTAAGCCCTCATTTGGAGGAAAACACGTATCAGTGCAAGTTACAACAACAAATGCAGATAGCTGATTTGTCAACCAATCGAATACGTACATAGTCCGCTACACGTGTAGAGCAATTTCTACTTTTTGCGGCCATGTGCTGCATTGTTTTCTTCCAAAATGACGTCAGTTTCATGTCAATGCATAAGGTCTATAAATCTCTGTTGCTGTGTTGATGGCAGTGAACCCCTACTGTGATTGAAAAATAAGGTAGTTTGGAATTACCTGCAGTACATGCGCACGCTTGTGCACTTTAGCCTTCATGTAATTTTTGGTGTGTTTACATCCCACCACCAGCTGAATACCTGCATCCGCGTCTTTCTGTTGCTACCGTGGTCTTCAGCTGCTGTTGCTTTTCGTGACTATTAGATTGCATGCGGTGTAATGGGCGCAATCAAATCACTTGACCTCGGGTCAAGTGATTCAGTTGCACTCCTTGTGTTCATTCCGAACTACCTTATTGCAATAGACCCTTTTTACCTGTCACATACAAAGCTGCTGTGATGAAGTCCAAGGCACAATCGTGTACCTGTACACCAAGTTAACATGCAATCAGTGACCAAGCAATTAGTGACCAAGCAATCAGTGACCAAGCAATCAGTGACCAAGCAATCAGTGACCAAGCAATCAGTCATACAGTGGTGCTATTAGTGTGCACATGATATACCATGTCCATGGAGTATTACATGTGCAATTAAGGTTCACTGTACATAATGCATTCGAAAACTCTCCAAGGGGTGCTCAACCATGGCTACGTAAACAAAACATGAGGTCACGTGAAAAGGGTATTTGACTGTGCTATGGGTCATTTTAAAGTGCTACATGATATTCCTTTTCTTCATTCTGTCAGGTTTTGCATGGACTGATGGTTCTGTGGTGGATTATGTTGCCTGGGATGAAGGTGAACCAAACAACAGAGGTACCATCGGTGAAGACTGTGTGGAAATGTATTTCAATGGGAAAGGCTGGAATGATAAAGAGTGTGCTGCCCTTAAGAGTTGGGTGTGCCAGATTGATAGAGGTAGGTTCATCATATTCCTTAGTAATTTAATGCACCACGTGAGTTGTCTTGTCTAATGCAATGGTCTAGTGTAGGGGTTTTCAACTTCCTTTATTGACAAACAGCTAGAGTATACATAATTCAAGATGTGTTCAAGATAACACAGCATTGCCACAATTTCTTTGGTTTGGCTATGACATGCTGTCTACCTACCCTTTCCAACAAAGTGATATATTTTAGACAATGATTGTGTACTCTATGCTATGATTTATCATACTCCAATGTTTACAGGTGCTAGGTTGGAAACTCTTGATTAGAGACTAGAGACAGTGTCCCCTTTAGGGGTTGCTTTTTACTTTCAGGGGGCTGTGAGAGGAAGCCACAATGGGAAAAAATCAAAGTTTGGGGGCTTTGAAGCATGGTATTTCTCAGTGCTGGAGGCTACCTCCAATAAATGTTCCTGACCTCTGGTTTGTTTAAAGAAATACTTTTTATTAGAGGTTTGTTTAAAGAAATACTTTTTATTACAGGTTTGTTTAAAGAAATACTTTTTATTAGAGGTTTGTTTAAAGAAAATACTTTTTGTTAGAGGTTTGTTTAAAGAAATACTTTTTGTTAGAGGTTTGTTTAAAGAAATACTTTTTATTAGAGGTTTGTTTAAGAAATACTTCTTATAGTAACTGGAAACTGCTTAATACATGGTTGTTGTTTTGACTTTTGAAAAAACTTCTACAGTGAGAAAGGTCTAGATGAAATGCATGTTGCTGTTCAGAGGAATGCTTTATACTGTGGGTCATGAACAAACTTTGCAAGTTTAGAGAACTTTCTAGAAAATCTTGAAAAAATTCTTGCTGTTTTGAAATATGCTTGTAAACTTCAAAGGGAAATAACTAAGTTCCCTGTATGTTTTTAAGAGTTAACTTTTGGCAAAGATTAACCTGTTAAGACTTGATATTAAAGGTTTCTTTGCTGCTGTGTCTTCCTATCCAATCATCTGGTAGTACACCCTGAGGGGAAAGCTAGATCATCAAAATTACTCCAATTTTCAGATTTTATTCTTGATTTTATTATTTTCTGTGCAACTTCAGTTTCAGTTTATTCTTCCTTTGCAAATAATGGCTTGATTACAAAAGACAGTACAGTACAGTCATACAACTATAATATATTCAAATGTCACACAATAGTTGTAACAAATATATCACATGAATGGATGAAGAGGAACCAGAAGAAGGTTTGAACATTTCTAGTCCGGTCCTTATCAAAGTATTAGTACAAGTGGTTAGAAGCAATCATATATGAAAAAGGGGGAGAAAAGGAAGAGAAAGAAATTCGTTTGTAACAATGAAGTATGACGAGTGTTATGCTTTTATCACATCATTGATTCATTAAAACATGTACGGAGTCATCATTCTGGCGATTCTGTGGAAAAACTTATTCTAGAAAATACAAGCAAGGCAGTCTTGCTAGTACTTTCATCCAATCCTCACCCAGAATTTTGTCACATGCTCCAACCGACCATTCGAACGCTTCTCCTCTTGGAGACTACAGGGTTCCTGCAGCCTGGAAGAGTCATGAAATTGTATTTTCACTTTCAAGGCCTAGAAAAGTGATGGAATTTTGTTAAAGTGATTTGAAGTCATGGAAAAGTCATGGAATTTTGAAAAGACTGTGTAACATCCTTTAAGTGAGTGTACAAAGGAGTTTTTTCGTAAAATTCTTCACCCAAGAACAAGTTTATAGTCATGGATTCTTTTTGAACTGGTCATGAAAAGGTCATGGAAAAGTCATGGAGTTAAATTTTTCATGAATTGCAAGAACCCCTGAGACAGTTAAAGAATTATGTTGTGACTAATTTGGTTGAAGATTACTCATTCATAAGGCTTCATGGGTCATGGTGCTATGTCCTGTGAATGTGACCCAACAGCTGTTTTTACGCAAGCATTCTGATGAAGACTATCACATTCTTTGACTCTTCTCTATCTCTGCCTTTCTAGGAAGGGTACCTGTCAATACACCGTCGCCCCCTCCCAGCTTGCCTCCTTGTAAGTATTGATTGATTGTCTCATGCTCTTTACTCTTCTTCTATTGTTTCTTTCACAACCTGTCAATTTTTGTAGAGGAATGAAGTTAGTAAATTTGCTAAATTTCTGTTCCTGAATAATTGGTTTTGAGGTAAATTTGTTGTATTTAGACACAAAATATAAAAAAAAAAGAATACAAAGTACAGGGTACAGAAACAAACATGATTGCTAAGACCACTAATAGGTAAACAGCACTTTTGAGGCATTTATTTGAAAAGAAAAGCTAAATTTGTTGAAAGTAGACTAACATGTTTTGATCATTTCAACTTATTGTTTTCTCCTCCCCCCCCCCCTTAGACACACCCTGCCCTACAGCAGAGGACTGGGTCCTTGAGGGTGATTACTGCTACTACTTTAGTGCTGGAGCCAACCTAAGGCTTGGTTGGAATGCAGCTAATGATTGGTGCATGCAGAATGGCGGATACCTCACATCTATCCACAGCAATGATGAACAAGACAAACTTGTGTATTTTGTGAGTGTTTTACATTCCTGAAGAAGTCTTAAGCCTTTGTCTGTAGTCATATGCATGTTTCTGCTCATTCTTCTTTATGTACGGTTGGCTTTGTCTTAGTAAGCCAAAGGGTTCCTTTCCTTTTTTTCTATTAAGGGGATGGGTAGGGGAAGGGAGAGGGAGCATTTTTAATGTTTAAAGGGAGAAGTTTTAATCTTTGAGGTGAATGTCAGAGTAAATGCCAACTGCCCACAACTCTTTTTTTTTACTTTTTTGTTACCTTTTTATCTGTTTACAGGCAAGCACTTACTCTTACAACAACCATTGGATTGGAATTAGAGAGTATGATATCGCAGGCACTTATGTGTAAGATTCTTTCACCTTTTTAATTCTTTGACAATTTCCTATTATGGCAATTTACTTAAAACATACTTTGTGAAATTACCATCCAGCCTGCTGGTCAACATGTTAGCAATTTCCCTGAAACATACTTTGTGAACTTACCGTCCAGCCTGCTGGTCAAACATGTTAGCAATTTCCCTGAAACATACTTTGTGAAATTACCATCTGGCCTGCTGGGTGACATTTTGATTATTTCCCTTCTTTAGATGGTCAGATGGAACACCTCTTGACTATCAGAATTGGCAGGAAGGTGAACCAAATGATGCTAATGGAGAAGAACAGTGTGGTGAAATGCAAGCGAGTAAGTCAGTAGAGTAATAGTCTATGTTGTCTATACCACAGACTTCCGATAGATCTGGACCTAGCATTGTACATTTATTGCAGAGTCAGAGCCATATATAGAGATCTCAAGAGTGTTGTCACCATCAGCCATTTTGCACTGCCTTTGAGCATAAATAGTGCCTCCATGGTATGCTTTACAAGGTTGGATTAGCCATGTTCCCTCAACTTAGGTTATTGTAGCCCTGGCTAGTGGGCAGGCAGTCGTAATGTTAACCGTTTACACTAACATTGCTCTCATAACTTGACAGTAACATTACATTTTGAGAATGAATCTGCAACACTTCAGACGAAATGTAATGTGAATTAAATATATACTAAAAAGTTTTGATACCAGTCATTGACTATCCATAGATGTGTATTTTCTGCAAAATGTTTTGAAATTTTTAGGTCTCAGCATTATGCTTCTCACCATTTTTAAGTGTAACTCATATGTGGAACTACTTGACTAAGTCCAACTATAAGTATTATTAAGATGGTGGGTAGTGGTGACACTCTGTTCATACTTATAGAATGTCAATGGTCAACTCTCAGTTTTTTGGTCTATTTACTTCCAATTCAATATGCCCTTCCACTTGAACAAAATAAGAATAAGAGAGTGGAAGATGACTGTAAAAGCAAGTGGCTTTTACTTTTAGGAACAGCCTTTACAGATAAAAATACAAGATAAAGAAAAACAAAATGATAGAGACATTGACTGACAATACAATCATAGAAATAGCCTAGCTTGTCTGGTACACCTCAGCAAAATTTGTTCATTGATGTTCTTTCAAAAAATAGAGACAGATTAACAATTTTTAATGCTGTTGTGCAGATTTTTTCAGAGGTGTGCACCCATGAGAATATTTGCAACAATGAAAAGATTTGGTGCTAAACTTTCATAAATATTAGCACTATTTCTAGTACAGCAGTGGTGGAGTTCTCAGTCAAAGTGAAAATAATCAGCAAAACTCTTTGGCAAAAGACCTTTGAAGAACTTACACATGAAGGTTTGCACCTTGGTTTTTATAGTGCTGTACATGGAATAATAGCAAAGTGTTTAGTCCTCTCATCCACTCTCAACAGGTGTTTAATCACCTCCCATGAAGCGGCTACATTGGTTATCTGCAGTCTGCTAGTGTTATCTCCCCAGCTCTGTCTAAATGATCAGTGTCCATTTAATTTGAAATCTGTATGTTTGATTTCTTTGCACAGCCTCTCTGATGTACAAAAGTTATTTAAATCTCTTTAATATACACCACACCTTTGATCAATCAGAGTGGTCTACATATGTTTGGAATTATAAATTTCCCCTCTATCTATATCAGTGAAACTGTTGAGGGGGGTGGGAGGAAGAAATTACACACAGATTTCAGTCATGATACCATCAGAGTGTAATGGGGCAATGAGATGGGTTTCTTGTTGGATAATTCCCTTTCTCATACAGACCTGTTAGTTTTTAGATAATATCTAACTTCAGCCTGTGTCATTTTGTGTTAATGCTCCTTCAGGTGATGGTCTCTGGAATGATTTGAACTGTGGTGATTCTCAGCCTTTCATCTGCAGGCGCGTATACCATGAAACTGTCCCAAAGACCAATGCCCCGACCGAACCACCGACAGGAAACTGTCCCAGTGGTTGGGATCAGTATGGTTACAAATGCTACAAGATCTATGGCTACACTGAGACTGACCGCAGGAGTTGGAACGATGGACGAGAAAACTGCCAATCCCTAGGGGGAGAATTGGTGATTATCCACAGTGAAGAAATCCAGGGTAATTAAAACTGAACTTTGTGGCCTTATAAATCTTTAAAAATTGGTCCTGTACTTTTCCATGGGACTTTTTAAACTGTATTTGGTATTCTCTGGTGTTTGGCCAGTGATTATCAAATGCTGTCCCTTTGCTCTCTTGTTGAAGGTGCTGAATGGATTTTATTTTCATTCTTCAAATAAATAAGACATGAGAAGAGTTTTAGAAAATTTGGAATTGTAGTCCTTAACTGAGTCTTGCCTCTGTATTTGTCTCTTACCTCTCTAAAATTTTAGAATCTTCTTTTTCAGCATTTAATGAAATAGTGAAAGTTTAGGTAGTTAATATATATTTTTCTCGTAAGAATAAGGAAAAAGAAGCTGTCTAGGTTGTATCTTGTTAACAGAAGAAATACTTCCCCCATTTGAGTAATAATTATTTTTTTTTTTTGTGAAGTATGGTCAATAACTAGAATGATTGATAATATTCTTCTTCTGATGTTTTAATAACTACAGCATTCATCATCTCAAAGATGAAAGAAGTTGGCTTTACAATCTACATTGGCTTGAGCGATATTACCAACAACGGGCAATTCCGATGGGTGGATGGTACCCCTGTGGACTTCACAAATTGGGATGGCAGAGAACCAAATGAAGCTGGGGATGGGGTAAGCTAGATCTATTGATTGGTTGAATCTGTTAAACTAAATTAAGAAATTCCCCCAAAATTAGTATATTTATTCTTTTATCATTATTTGAACTGTAAAACTTTTACTGTTAGTGTTCATTTTTTTTTTAGAACTTTGGTGGTTTCATATGAATATTACATGAAAAGCTGGTCAATTGTGCAAAATCTGTTAAATTGTATGGTAGGGGCACACATTTTTTGGGGCAAATGCTTCACAGTTTTGCAAAATTTGTTTCTTTCTGAATGCTGTTGAAAAGGCTTTGATACTGCTAGGGATATTTTTTTC
>JAAAJZ020414234.1:0-17156 GCA_010015985.2 Actinopyga echinites
TTCAAGAAGTTTATAGGTTAATATGAACATTAACACTTTTAATTCAACTGTTGTGACTATAACAAAATATCCCAACAATTAGATCTACTAGAAAATGAAAGATTTTCACAATATTTACATGCCTCAGGAGCTTGTTTTTGTCCACTACTGCCAAATACCTGTTCAACGTCTTATTATACACCTTGTACAAAGGTTGAGTACACATTTTGGCATTTAAAGTTAAGCCTCTATGAGGTTCCGTGTTTGGGGTTCACGGTATAATACGTCCCCCTGATGCCATACTTAGTTATAGTAACATATATGTGCTTATCTGTTGGAGTTACCCGTGGGGGTGGTTGCCCTGCCCTGCCCTGCCCTGCCCTATGCCATATTACCCAAGAAGCCTTCCATATGACTTCTTTAATAAAGTTGTTTATAGGACAAGTTGGCCCTGTGATAAGTGAACATTGAAGGACAAGTTGCCCCTATGATAAGTGGCTACTAAAGGACAAGTCGCCCCTATGACAAATGACCATTTAAGTATAAGTCGCCCCTATGATAAGTGGCCATTAAAGAACAAATCACCCCTATGATAACTGGCCATTGCAGGACAAGTCGTCCCTATGATAAGTGGCCATTAAAGGACAAGTCGCCCTATGATAACTGGCCATTGAAGAACGAGTCGCCCCTATGACAAGTGGCCATTAAAGGACAAGTCGCCCCTATGATAACTGGCCATTGAAGGACAAGTCGCCCCTATGATAACTGGCCATTGAAGGACAAGTCGCCCCTATGATAACTGGCTATTGAAGGACAAGTCACCCCTATGACAAGTGGCCATTAAAGGACAAGTCGCCCCTATGATAACTGGCCATTAAGGCCAAGTCGTCCCTATGATAAGTGGCCATTAGAGGACAAGTCGCCCCTATGATAACTGGCTATTAAAGGACAAGTCGCCCCTATGATAACTGGCCATTGAGGGACAAGTCGCCCCTATGATAACTGGCTATTGAAGGACAAGTCACCCTTTGACAAGTGGCCATTAAAGGACAAGTCGCCCCTATGATAACTGGCCATTGGAGGACAAGTCATCCCTATGATAAGTGGCCATTAAAGGACAAGTCGCCCCTATGAAAAGTCACCCCCCATACCAGGTATCATTTTGCAATAAGCTTGTAATTGCTTTATCTCAAGATTGGGACATCGGATACTCTTTATATGTGGCATGTTTCAGTACACGCAAAAACCCTGTGTTATGAAGTCATCGAAACCTCAATGCATTTTTGCGTTCTGCATGGTTAATAACATATTTTCAATAAAGGCAAAGTGGATCAATGAAGGCTAGTTTAAAGTTTTGATGCAGAGATCTAATGAATGATAGGGCCTATAAAACATGCTGCGTCAAAATCAAATAAAACAAAAAGTTTTATGTGCGTTATATTATGCAATGTAAATAACAATCAGCACAGGTTTAGCTTGTCACTGCCATTTTCCCGACTGCGGCTTCGGCCCGACTTTGTACCATTGAAGAAGGAATATTGGTACATGGGTGTCAGTTAATGGTTCCTTGAACCCTTATTTTCATCATTCATGGAGTGGCTCCGCCATATGTTACCCCGGACTTGGTCTACCCTGTGTCCACAGTGGTGCATATGGTAGAAGGGAATAGAGCGCCAACTCTACCCTGAAGGGTGCCATGATGTTGCTAATGGGGGTTTCGTGGCAAGTTAAGATGTTGTCATTTTTATTTTTGACTGATTTTTGGCGTGATATATAACATGGTCCCAGAAATGGTACCAGTATGTTAGCTTAGGCTAGGCCTGGATGTTAAGCTGAATTCTATCAAGAATTCGTAAACCCCAATTACCCCTGTAATTATCGATTCAATTATGTAACCTTAATCAGTGTGGCGACTTTTTTGTAGTATCGCAGTAGTGGCATCACTTCCCATCGTGGAAAGTGATGAAATCGTTCGTATCGTTCAACACCAAAAATGATGACGTGGACAGCTTGCTTTTTGAGTCAATCAGTCATGACACAAAACTGGTGCAAATTGTCACAAAGTCCTTCTTCAATCACATGGGCAAGCTTCTATTGAAAGTGGTTTTTGATCAACAAAAACTTGTGCACAGAAAATCTTTCTAAAGAACATCTTATTGCCCTTAGGATTGTAAAAGATCACATAAACACTGTAAGACTACAGAACATCAAGTATTAAACAAAAGAAATGATTACTACTTGTAGCAGTGCAAGACAGAGGTATCATTATGCTCTAAGTGAGAAAAAAAAGAAAAGGACAAGGAAGTGCAAACAAAAAGAACTTAAGGTATGAATGGATAAGATAGACACCTTAGAAAAGAGACAGAAGTAGATGGATGGTGTGAAATGAAACAATTGATGAAAGATGCTAACAAATACTATGACAAAGCTGAAAGTTCAGGAAATGTTGTATTTGTTGCAACAGTTAATAGTCTAAGGAATGAATCAAGAAAGGAAGAATTGGAACTAAAGAAAGTGAATGTAGAAGTTGATAAATTGTTTAAAGATTTGCAAAATATCTAGGTGTTGAAGATACAGTGTGGTGTTACATAGGTTTGGACCTTGCAAACATATTCAAGTATATTAGCTTGTTTAGAAAAGGTTTCATATGCTGAACTGCCTATGTGTTTGAGTAAACACGCGTGTACATGCATTCCTTTCGACTCTCAAAATATTAAGGTTTCAAAGATCCAGTGTAATGGCACATGAGTTTTCCTATAGTTTGTTTCAGAAAATTGTTCGCTGAACTGCTTACACTATGTGTGGAAGCAAACACACATGTGCATTCCATGGAAGTTATGTCAAGTGTATCTGACTTTTATATTTCATGCAATAAACATGTAACATTGCAATGAAGTGTGTGACTGGTGTTTTAAATGGGTCTGGAAAACTTGTTTAAGGGTTGTGAAAAAGTCTTGAAAAGGTCTTGAATTTGTTTGAAGGAAAAGCATGGGAACTCTGAGTCACGTGTAATGAATTCATCGAAACCTCAATGCATTTTTGCATTCTGGTTTACTAGAACTAAGGTCTTCTTAGCCAGGTATATCTATGAGGATTTACAATTTGATCAGGTTCAGGGGTCAGGGGTAGGGTTAAGGCAGCGGTATGGAGGTTACTTATTGCGAACAGACCTTCAGTACAATTGGACTGTGTCTGGTTGGTCAAGCTGGAGGTTTGGAACTTGATCATTGCAGTCGCCTTTTTTGTCATTTTGTCCTCCATTTACCAAAATCAGAATTATGTCTGAAAGATTTTTATTTCTTTCAAAACCTCTACAGACAATGGCCAAAGTAATAGCAGCTGTAGTCAAGTTTTCGCCTGCCCAGACAAAGGAAATTCTTGCCAAAGAGGAACTCAAGCAAGCCAAACTGGTGAGTAAAAGTATTAAATGTCATGAGAGAAACCCTTAAGGGCTTAAGTTGATTACAACTTCATGGTACTGTAGCTGGCTCAAATTCAACATTTTAGACCAAATTTGGAAATCTTTTTCACTTTGCAAGGTCACTGCAGATGGGAAACCCTAGACTGCTCATGGGTGAAAAACCCACCTTTCTTTGACCCAGCCCAGGGTGGAACCCTAAGCCTCCCAATTGCTCAGTCCCAAGGCTTCAATTGCTGTTATCTTTATCCACATAGCCATTGCGCTGATCAAACTGTGGAATTATTTGGGATTTATTTTTGCTCTAAAAATTTGAATATAGCTGTTGAAATTCCAAACAAATCTGACAAACTTGCCAGTGCTTATGTTTTTGAACCCTTCAACCCTATTAAAGTTTTTCAGTTGCACTTTGTGTTACATGCCAAAAATTTAAATGATTGCTGACTCTATATATGGGATGTTTCCCTTGAGCATGTTGCAATTTTTGAAGTTGATGCACTGTACGTGATAAATGTGTATGTCTTTGACTTTGTGCTTACTGGTTATCTAAATGTTGGAAGTTGCTATGTTGTGTTAATGCATGAGTACCACTTGTGCGGATAAGAATTAAGAGCTGTCCATGGACTTAGATACAGGTTAGGGGTGAAGCAGTAAGTGGCACAGGGTGGGATAGCACCATATTTGAGGATAAATGCATGAACATGAGGCTTGTATTGAAATATGATTGCTTTGGGAATTATTGTGGTTTAATGTCCAGACTCATCCCTACCCAGTATTGTATTTACTGTGTTTATGTTTGTGGTACATACTGTACAGGAGATGTTACCCCTCAGAATTAAGTTACCAATATTTACTGTACTGGAAACAAACTGGGCAAGTTTCATGGAATTCTTCATTATAAGCTTATGCAATAAATTCTGACTGCAAGTGTTGTATTGGTTGTTGTCCATCAAATTGTTCCATCCTCGTTACCCTGAGAAAAAAAAAGAAAAAAATATTAAAATGTTGCAGAAAAGTGGTTTTGGTATGTGATGAAAGAGAAGAAGATAGTAAACTGCAGGAAAAGTGTACTTTCTGTACAAAAGACTAATTACTAGGTGTAAAAAAATTGTTCTATTCATCCTGCCCTAACTTATTGTGGAAACCTTATCTTATGGTGCCTTGTAGGTTTCAGTTATGACCAAACATCTTTTTTAGAGTGTTGCGAGGACCTTCACAGGTAACACCGCAGCTGGTGCTAGATAGCATGTGTCAATTAGGGTCATATGCATACATGCATGTATTAAGTGGAGACATTTGTAAAGATCAAGGCTCTGTTGTGGGAAGAAAAGGGAGGCATGCGAATCTGCCTTTCTGTTCATACAATACCAAGCTTGCAGTCATGGTTGTAGCTAGACCAATTTGGGTGGTGGGCTACTTGTTCATAGGCCAAATATTGAATAGCGAGGGAAGCATCTCATTGTTCATTCATGAGCCTCATATTGGTATTGTGTTGCAGTTCAACTGAAAGAATTTACAATGAAATAAAAGCCTCAGAATGCCTTCGAAACCAGTTATAACAGTAGATTTTGTTTAGAAACTAATTAGAAATGTCTCTGATCAGGGAGGTGTTTAGCTTGGAAGATGTAGTAAATTAAAAATTTCCTCTTTCATCCATTTAACAGTGTACAGTACAGTAGATGTTAACATGTTTGGTAATTAATTCGGGTCACTTCTGTGGAAAGTTGAAAAAGGACCAGAAGAATATTACAAGTTCTTACAACTTTTACTTTCATAACTGAAATTGTAGTTTTGTACTGTAGTGACTGAAATAGAAAGATGAAAATTAATCGTAGGGAAACCTAAGATATGTCATTGCAGTTTGAGTAGTCTTACAATTATTTTCAGACAACATGGATAAAAGAATGAAAATGGCATCAGGCAGCATCTGTGGATGTTTGTTTGTAAAGCTTGTCTTTGCTAATAATGTGAAAGAGTTGGCTTACCACAGTTATGTTTTTCATGTTTTCTTTTAAACTGGTTACTAAGATATTATGTTTCAAACCTTCATTTTATTTTTTCATTTGCAAGTCATCCACAAGCACGACTCCAATCTCAGTGTCAGACTCGTTACCTAAACCTAACCAGCTAACATAGTTTGACTGTGTTGGTATAGTATTCAAGTTTTAAAACAAAATTGCATGAATACTTTACTTTATTCTGATTGGTTGTTTTGGGTGGTAATTTGGGGTTATACTTTTTCATTTTATTGCATTTATTCATTTTCCTGTTTCTGTCTTCACCCTTGTTTCAATTATATTCTAGAATGCAGCAGCTTTGTAGATACTCATATATGTTTACAAAAATTGAAAAATAAGTTGTCCGAGTCGACTTTGGAGTGACTAATTTTGAACTGATTTGAGTATTTTGTTAATGATGTAATTACTTTGTATTAAATGTAATTCAGTGTGAGGAAAAAACTGAATGTTTACACACTTGATGTAGAAAGTATAGGTTGCAGTGGGGTTGGGGTGGGTGGAGAATCCGTAGGTGATGAAATTTTGGCATTTTAGTTACATATGTCCACCATGATTTTGCATTACAGCTACACAGAGCATTGTGGATCTTCCCAGTAGAAAGTCAACATGATATTTTGTGCATGGGGCAAAAAGTGAAAACTAGTGAGATCACAAACAAGGTTCATATTCTTGTCCCTGGAGTAAATGAAATATTTTTCAAAACCAGTGCAATAAAAACTTGCCAGTTGGGATTTTATTGAATGCAGAAATTGTTTGCTGTGTACAGGTAGCTAACTCATGTATCCCCTTTGCATCTCTGTAGCTGTCAGATTATAGTGCTGTAGTTGGTGAGCGCCTATGTCATCATGATATGTAAGTTCCCCATAGATACTCATATAGTATGCATGGCCTCACCCCCTACTCTGCTCCAAAAGCCCTCTCTGTAACACCCAAAATGCATGGGTCTTTAAGGGTCAGTGTTGGTAGTTTTAAGGTAGAATATTGGCCAGTTGTTGAAAAGACAGATTTATACCAAATTCTAGGCTCATTTGCCAGGAGCATGTATGGATTTGATTCTGAAATGGTACATACTGCAGCCTGTAGCCAGCCACCTATGTTTGGAGGGTGCTTATGCATGGATACTGCTGTAAAGAAAATTTATGGTCTTAATAAAAATGTGGGGGCATTTCCCTGACCCTGTGGTCATATGCCAGGCAACATTCTATTGGGATGCATACTGCAGCATATGGTAGGAATTGTACAGAAAATATAAGCTGAGCAATTGATATTATCAGAACATTTTGGTTCGGTGTGAAATTTGTGACAATTAGGACACTTGAATGATTGAGCATACTGCTGTAAGTGTACTGCAAAAGTCTGAAAGTACAAGACAATATGAATTAAAAAACTTATTGATGTTTCCAAAGACATTTTACTGAGGGGTACAGGAATTTTGTCTCTGATAGGGTGTTAAAACTTTTCTTCTTTAAATGGATTATTTTTGGAGAAAGAACATTCTCTTGATCTGTCTAATCATGATTTGTAGTTTTGAAGTGATCTGAGGGTAGCCAAAAAAAAAACTTGAGATTGTAGGCCAAGAACTGCTTTAAAGGCCACCAGATGTAATCCTGTATTTTGGACTGCAGAAGGGATATGGAGACAAATATTGTATGTAGGCATGCCTAATATGTTTTCATTGTATCCATTTGGTCAATTGATGGATTGAGATCAATCAATAGATTGATTGATAATAATGTTATGGTTAGTTATTTGTTTGGCTAGATTCAACAAAGTACGCTTCCCCCTGTTTTAAATGAGGTAACATATTTCTTTGTCATTTGGCTCTGTTTTGTTGTGGTTTGCAGAAAGTTGGAAACTTTTAATCCAAAAATTGTGACCACTGTAATGTTTGGCTTGGTATGGAATGAATAAAATTGTTCATGCTTGCTACAATATGTTTTCAGTTTTATAACAGTTATCTCTGTGTTTTGTAAAGTGGATTAATATCTAATTTCATCATCCTTTACCAAGGCACCTTCATTTAAATTCAAAAATTTTACCATATATTTTGACTGTTTTTCTTTAATATGCTTTTTTACTTACAATTTGAATTTGTTTTAAAATTTTGTCAAAATTGTGCCCCATATTTAAGTCACTTTTGGAACCATCTACATGTTTTGGTTTGCATCTATTACTGTACAATTCTGTAATTCTTTTGCATGAAAATTGTTATGCTCTGCATAATTTTGACTCGGAAGTACAGTAGTGGTCGGTGAAGGGCCGCCAATGCCTTCATGTAGACAGTGAAAACACATTCCAACCCCTGTTTGTGTGGCTTGCTTGGCTCGAATAGCAAAGAAAATTTTCAGAGACCATTGAACTCTAAGAAAGCTCCAACCTGACAAGTTTTTCAAACACTCGGTTTCATTCAAACATATCTTTTACATGTCAACAATATCTAATTATATTCCAGATTATAATATAGTACTCACAAATGATACAGTTCAAGTATTTGGACCCTTAGCTAAGCAAGCATCCATTATTTACCTCTGGGCCAGTTTTGTGCCCATCCTTACTTCATAGATCATATTGGATACTGCAAAAGGATACTTCAAATTCTCTTCAAAAAAATAAATTTTTTCTGCCTTTTTATGATAAGAATGGAGTTACAATACCAAATCACCTTATACTACTGATATGGTTTTGTTGGTGTATATCAACCAGTTGTCTTTCTCAGTAGGGCGTCATAGTACTCTACATCTAAAGATATGAAAATGTCGTTTGCAAATGGCAAAGCAGAAGCAGAAAAGATTCTCTTTTTCCTGGCCAGACAATAGAAGTGGTTCTTAAGGTGAATGTACTGCGATTATGATCTACCGTTTTTGTTAGACAGTAAAGAAATTCAAAATACAGCCCATGATGGTCGCATGGTTTTGTATAGGGCCTGCAAAAATCTGGGATTCTAGTTCTCCATACATAGACAGTTTTTGGAAGCAAAATTTCATGCTCATGGGAATCTGATATCTGAAAACTATAGAACTACAGAAAACTTTCTTTTTTTACTAGGCTGGAAAGTTAATTTCATCAGTTGATTAAACTGCCATCTTGACAGTTCATGCATTTGCACAGTATGCTGCACTACAGAACGTTGAAATTTATGCACTTGATAGTAGGGTTGGATGACTTAAGTACTTGACTCTTCTTCAGATTCACAACTTTTGACTGAGAGTTGTAGTGAATCTTCTTACCTTAGAGTTGCAGTAATTTGAAAAACATGCATGGAAATTGTCAGTTGTCTTCTGAAAGGTTTTCAGTTATATTTGATCCGTATTTTTTCAGGGCGTCTGTTGTAGTAAAAGCTTTTGGGCCTGCTGGTGTATTAACTGTACATGAGTAAACTATGTATGTGGCAGCTAAGCCTATGAATGTACTTTATGTAAATATAAAAATGCAATTTGGAGTTACGACTCCTAGGGCTAGGAGTGCTCAACACCAAAAATAGTGAGGTGGCCAAGCCTGCATCATTCTGCAATAAAGTACGTAATTCTTTGAGATTTTGTTATTTTTCTCAGATCACCAACCTTTTTCTTTTTCTTTGTTTCAAAGTTCATTTCTTTTTTCAAAAGCTCTTGTTCGTACTGTAGTTCTTTCAAAATGGCATCAGTTGTGGCTTATTTTCAGAGGGATATTGTGACTATGAACCATCGTCTCACAAAATTCCTTGCAGGAAGCGGGTCATTTCCTGAGGTCATAAGAGCATTTTATCTTAAAAGAAACAAATGTGTATAACATGAAAGTACAAGGATGACATCTCAGATTGATAGTGTGCAGTCATCTCTTGCAAAGTAAATCTAGTTGGTCTCTGGTATCAGTGTGAAAAATTTTGACCTCTGGAATATAGGCTATTCTATGGTAATTCTAAACTTAGACCAACAGTAATTTTCCTGTAGCATGTGAAACTGCCTTTGTTTCTTCTGTGTTATCATCTGTTTTAAATAGCACACCATCAAAACATCTACGTCAACCTGACCTTCAAATTTGATGAAATACTGGTAAATTAAATTGTTCCAGACCCACCCAAGCTTCACTTTAATTGCTAATTAATTTCCAGAAAGTTTACAGTACCGTGTAGGATCAAAACAAGGACCATATTATGGGAAGGTTGGGTTGAGAACTAAAGAGCCTGACATTGAGGATGGTTTAATTGAAAGCATACATGCTGCACCGCTTTTTCAGAACTATGGTTTCATGGACCATTTGGTAACGAATAGCGCGGTTGACCATGTTATGAACAAGTGCTGTTGATTTATATGCCAGATGTGTTTTGTTCGTAGAGTTACTGTATCTCTGCCAACATTTAAGGAAGTATATACAAGATACATGTATCATTTCAGTTTTGTCAAAAATCTGAGATTATTTTTCATACTGCTCTTTAATGGCAAAAATTTTATGTTGCAACATAGTAATTTAGCTTCCACATTTTATCATGCAGGTGCTTTCATGTACATGTACATTTATTTTAATAGGCCCAGAACATGTAAAAGTATGGACAGTTAAGATTTGACTTGTGTTTACATAGCAATCATAAAAAATTGAAACTTCGTGATTTTGACATTTGTTGCTATTACCTTCATATCTTGTTTAAGTAGCCTCCCTTGACCACCTCCTTTTGCCACCATAGGTTTTCAGTTTACCTGTGCCTTAAGCCCAGGTCCCAATTATGCAATTCAACATGCAACTAAATTCACACTTAAAAATGCTGATCACTGAAATTGCATGAGATAAAAAAAATGTCCTACGGGTAAGTTTGTTCATTTACGATTCACCTGAAATATCCCATCCTGTAGATGTAGCAAGTTGGTTTTCACTTTCCATCATATGAGTTGTGTGTCAGCTTTTCTGAAAGTCATGTTGAATCAGGTTTGATGGGACCTTTGCTTGATTTCCATCACCTCATGATAGAGCGCCAAAGCAAATTCATGGTGCCTCACCGTGTGACAATCTTGAGAGTCTAATCCATAGCTTGTCATTTTGAAAGTGGCAGGAAGGGGGGGCGGGTTGGCATGGTAAAGTGTAACTTTTCCCAAATCCAAATGTTAAAGGTGAGGTGGTTCCTTTGTGGAAAGATATGGAAGACTTACCTAGACATCAACATGTTGAATAATATTCCCCTGAAATATCTGTCATATCTCCTCAAGTTGAAATCATTTGGTTTGTCATCATACTGTACTCCTAGTTCAGACTTGATATCCCTGCGAGGTTCTGTTCACCAAATGTTGTCCTTGGCCAGCAGCCATAATGAAGTCTAAGCTTGTTAATTATGTGATTCCTTTAAAGTAAAATTAAAAAATGTGCTCCTTTTAGAGAACATGTGATCTCTTGCGAAATTTATTTCTTTGTAATGGCTCTATGAAATGCCAGTGAATGTATCATACGGTATGCAGTAAATGAGTGCTGTGTAAATTGGAAAAGTGTTATTTAGAGTAATTGCACTGAATGCTTACTGCACAGTTTTCAATTGATTCCATGGGTAACCCAAAAAAGAAGTAGGAATTTCAAGTAAGGTTTGTTTCAGCTTATACTCCCTTTAATTTATAGAAGAAAACAGTTTCTTATGAGAACATCTGAAATTTTGGATGATTTCATCATCTAGGCCCATTTCATCAGCTACAGTACATGCGTTAGAATAGGTCAACTACCCTGTATCATCATCATCTCAAATTTTTTTTTTTAATTTTTCAGATTTTTAGAATCTGAATTTTTCCTTGCAAATCCTTCCTGTCATTTTCCATTTTATTTTTTAGTTCTGGTGATAAAGGTGCTGCTTTCGAAAATCTTTTCAGTTCTTTTCTTGTTTGTTTTCATTACATGAAGGTTCTTTTCATTTACAGAAAATTTCTTACTTAATAATCAGGAATCTATGTCAAACAAGTGTGGTCACCTTACTGTCTGAAAATATATGACCGGGTAACTCCCCTTCCCACAATTGCCACCTGGACCATGTCCAGTCTAGACATTTTCCCATGTAGACAATTTCCCTTGGACCAATCCCCATAGTGAAAAGGTTATGGTTAAGTTTAGGGTGGATGTTGTCTTTAAGGAAATTGTCCAGGTTGGAATTTGTCCAGGTCAGAATTGACCAAGGGGAATTGTGATGAGGAGGGGGAGGAGTTGTTTGGGAATCTGATAATACACACTTAAGGGTTAATCATGTGTAGATAAATTTAGGGGTTACATCTTCTTGATATCACTTTACAGATGATACAGAGTAAACTCATTGAGCTCTTATCCCCCTTGCAGAGTGTGCTCAAAAAACATTGATTTTTGGGAATCAATCATTTAAATCTATTATTGTTAAAAATCACGTGCGGGTCTATTGACAGCTCTACCCCAGAATACAGTTTGGACACTCGAGATTATGAAATCTGGAAATTAGGAGAAAATGAATGACCCTTACCTCCATAACATTTTTTGTCCACAAATGGTCAAATGTTTTAAAAAGCTCCTTTAATGGTTCAATCACTTACAGTACAACATGTAATACTTGTGTTGTGACTTTGATGAAAGGTAACATCTGAGAGAAATAAGAGGCAATCATGTTTCCAGGGCAACTGCATGAGGTGATATGTCATTACAAATGGGAAAATAAACTCATTTTAGCTGCATGTTTTTCCCTTTTATGCATCAGCAAAATTATTTAGTATTCTTTGAATTCCATACCCTGCTACCCTGATATTAAATTATGTGTGTATTTTGGTTCTATTTTGGTGGCAGTTTAATTTTGTTGTAACTCCTGGTGGTAATGCTGTGTGCCTGGCTACTCATGCCTGCTGGTTGGTCATGTGTGAACCATGGCATGACTAATGGTAATCAATAGCCCATGCCATTTAAACTGATGATCAGATTAAAGAAGGATTTTGAAATTGTCATTCAATATGCTTTTAATGGCCACTTCAGTTTTAATAGACACATTTTTACATTACCATTGGTGTTGTTCATTAGAAGGTGGGGGCTGGCTGGGGAATGGGTGGGAAGGGGCAGCAAGGATGCAGGGAAAAGATGAGGGTAGGGGGGTTGGGAAAAGACAAAATTGCACTTTGTGAATATATGCTCTGCACAAACTAGTTTTCAAGGAAAGCAACCCACATTGAGAGTTGAGCTCTAATCCATAACCAGTGAATACCAGTCAAGGTTAGCATTGAGAGAAGGGTATAGTTCAAGGTGAGAATAGGTCAGATTTGGGGTTTTGAATGCAATTTAGAATCTAATTTAGAGTTGGCTTTAAGTTTTGTATAAGACTGTGCCAAATCTACGGTTTGGAAATATAGTCAAGGTGTAGTGGAGTAGTGTTATCTCATTTCCAGTCACTAATTCTTAATTCATACAGTACCATGAGACTGAACATGAATGCCATTGCTTCCATTCTTTGACTCAGCACACAATGAATTTCTAGTTCTCCTCATTGAGAATAAAATTTTAGCAGACCTCTTACCTCTTTTCAAACCAGATGTATCTCATCTCTTGACAGGGTCGCCTCATGTCCCCTTGACGAAGATTTCACCTCACTTATATCTACCTGCATCATCTCATCATCACCTTGCCATCATCTTCGTCGCAGAGAGGAGCCAGATGGAGACTCCATCCATAGCCTTCACACCACGCCAAAGGTCATGACACCAGCGTGCGGGCATTCTAGTTCAGAAACCATTGTGTGATGATGCAGTGAATTTACTCTGTGATGAAACTTTGAAAAGGACATGCTGTTGTGGTGACAATCATTCGACTGTCTTCAAACGCTAAGGAAGATGTTTATTTTTCAAAATGGCAGAGAACCAGACCAGGAAGGAGAATACACAGGCTCCTGCCCAGCATCAGGTCCCATGTATTTAATGCTTCATTTGGAATTGAATTGTAGTAAGGAGAAAAACAGAATGTAGGGTTCCCAGTAGGATAGATCAGAGATGGTTGCTGAGATGGTAAGGGTCAAAATATCTTGGGGCTGAGTTTCCGAATGCCCCAGATGATACAACAGTGTGCCATGTAAATTTTGTTGTGTGGAGCACCATCCTCATTGTAACCAATAATGGTTCATGGGTTTAATATGTAGGTACCATTGACAGAACTTGTCATTGCATCATTGCAGGCATGGTATTCAGCTGCAGCTGTCTGGAGGTGCCTAACAAAAAAGCTTGTGTCAGTTTTTGCCAAATCCACCTGAAATAACCTGAGTCAGTCAAGGTAATCATGGATAACTTGGGTGGAAAAGTATGTTTTCACTGGACATTGACACAAGTAGGCATGTTGCTACTGTACACTTCACGATGGGTTTGCCACATTTTTCTATAGGTTTTACATGCAAGAAAGTGTGGCGAATAAAACCACTCTTAACAAAGTGTTCTGTGACAAAGCCTGTGATGTAGCATTGTACACAGGAAAATGTAATTATACAGGTCCAGGGCATTCCAAAAACACAGGTCTGCCACACATTTTCACGCATAAAAACCTGTGATATCTTTTGTGTTTCAGGTGTGATCTTGCGTGATCACAGGTGCAGGTTGACACATATCTTTTGTAAAGGTCAGGGACAGGTTACCATTGATCATGGGTACTTTTTGTAAAGTGCTTTCAGCACTGCAGTGGTAAAGGGCTATGTAAGCACCAAATATTACTACTGTTATGGTATCCACTCACATTAAAGTTCATGATGAGAAGGGATGAATTTGTCTACCCACAGACCTCAAGAGATGACAAAGTAACATCATTTTTTTTTTTTTCACACTGACTTTACACTTGTATTCTGCAGTAGACTTGAGTAATCTGAAGTTCACAACTTGTTACTCAAGTCTTACATGCAACCATTTAACTGTTGAATTTTTTTTAATATTCTTAATATTTGCAGAAATCTAGAGATGATTCTGATCTGAAATTCATGTGATTTTAGTACTACAACTTTATAATCATAAGGCTCTTGTAGTTGGGGCAGCTTTATAGTATTCATGTAAATGCAGCGAATGTGCTTGTGAAAAATTTCTTAGGAGGGGAAGGAGGGAAGGGGCAGGAAGGGCAGTAAGGACCAAGTTTGTGGCATAAACAAGCTTCCATCCATCCTTTCCTATGTTTGCATGCTGTCACATAAATAACTATTCACATTGCAAAATTCATAGCCAGCAAGTTAAATGGGAATTGAAGCTGAAGAACCTAGGTAAAAAGTAGGGCCTACTCCCATCTTAAACAAGTAATGAAGTTCCGTCTTGGCAGTTGTCTGAAGTAAGATTCCTAATGAGTAAAACCTGCTTGATCAGTATAAAACCTGCTTGGCAGTCATACTAATTGGTACAATTATTCAAACTGTTCAGCCAAATTTATTTACACTGTTGAAAAGTGGCTTTGGGGGGACTTTTCAGGTACTGCATGTACATTTTTTTTTTAAAGTTTTTGGCCAAGAAGTCTGGACATGTACAAAGTAATGGTTTTTGAGGAGTGATATTCCCACACTTTTCCCCAACTTTATCCCTCACCCCCATCTTCTGCAGAGTCCAGAGGCATATTCCACTCAGTAAATTAAGTAAAAAAATGCAGTATCCCAATCGTGCAATCTGGTGTCACACTTTCTGCTAAAACTGGCAATTGAGATGAGACTTTTATTGCATTCTTCAATTGACTGGGAAAATTTTTTTAACAACATGCATATGTGCCACCACACAACTGCCTTAATGTAAATGAACTCTGTGGAACTCATATTGCTATGATGTTTTGTTAAGAATGAATGAGATCTATGGATTCTCTCTGTGAAAGTGATAGGGGTGACTTTAATGCATGAGTCCTACATGTAGGGTTTAATTTGTGACGCTTAATATATCCTTTTTTGTTTATTTCATTTTTAAAGAAAAATCTGATGTTTTGATAGTTTTCTGTTCAAGATTAGTCTTCTGAAAACGATTTGAAGAAGTGGTAGTTATTTTATGCGATATAGTTATTTTCGTTTCTTTTAAAAAATTTTGTAGCCAGATAAAAAATCGAGCATATCTCAGTTGCCATGGTGATGGCTACCTCATTGGCTGGACATTCCCAGTTCAGCTGCATTCCTGGTGTGATAGCTCTTTAAATCTTGAAGATTAGGTATTTTAGTTAAGTCAAATTCATATATATGAGACAAATATCACATTTTTACTTTAACAATAGAAATTTTATTAGCAGCTCAAAGATGTGCAATTGAAAAACTACTGAGTTGGATAATAGTTTTCAGTAAGTATATATCACACAGTGATGAATGTCATTATCTTAGTGACACATTAAATATTTATGGAAGATTTCTTTCTTTGCATTAAATTATTTGCAAGAGTGGAAAGAAAAATACCAGTTTGACAAAATTTTTAATTTCTAAATAAGTGGTTCAGTGGTTTTGTATAAACTCATGAGAACGTTTGCACGGTCGCTCAGAAGAGATGGTAAGTTGAAGAGCTGGTAAGTTTGGAATGAAGAAATATAAAAAATTGAAACAAATAATCACCAAAAGAAGTGATATTGATTTGCTGCAGAGCAGCGAAAATGAAGCAATGGGTATGCAAAGAAATCTGTAAAATCTGATGTATAAACTTTGGACTTAATGTGAAACTTTGGCGTAATTTCTTTCAGATGTTGAAAGGGGCAAATTGGAATTGATTGTTCTCTCTTACTGTTCTGTTCTGTGTTTTGGGAAAACCCGGAAAGACTTTGATTTTATTCTTAGGGTTGTTGGTCGGTTTCTTCAAATTATGTTATGGTTTAAATTTTAGATAAACAGGGGGTGAACTTAATGAGGAGATAGTTGCTCCTGTTAGTGTGCAAAGAACACTGTTGATTAGATTATTTACTTGACATATTTGGAAAAGTTGTTGCAGAAATTATTTATTTTAACAGCTGTCAACACAGGAGATTGGACTGTAGACTTCATTGTTGTAGAACTGAAGTCATTTGGCCTCAAAAATGAAAACTAATTACAAAATTAAAATGCACAATTAGAAATATTATTGACATGTACAGTACTTTAGTCCTGCTAAGCAAGATGTTGTGCTATAAGATGGCTAATGATATATACTTGTCACACCTTGCTCATACGTTCCCCTCTTCTGTGTAGGTAGTCTTCAGGTTTACCCATTGGGGTTGCCCCACACACATCTACCCATATTACCCTGTCCCTCCTCTCACAAGTTGTACCACAATCTTAGATTCACGCTAAGTTTATGAGGCCTTGGTGCAACATTTTTCATGGAGAGGGTTGGCAGATAGTAACAACTTTGTATTAGGATACTACATGAAGTAAAATAATTACAACACAGTTTGATGTGCCGCACATGTCCAGTTATTTGATAGGTACTTTGATTAAAATTGAATCGTATTCTCTGAAACTGATGTCTTTCAAAATGATGAGAGAAACTCTGTAAGAAAACTGATGTGAAACAGTGGCATCAAAGAAATCTTATTCCTTGTGTGCACTGACTGAACTTTCAGAGTGGAATGATTTAAACTGTAGGCTAAAGGTTGTTGAATGTTTAAAAAGGCTCTGGCTACTTTATCTGTTGTGTGAAATGCATACCTGCAGAGTAGTGATACAGTTTTGAATGCTTATTCATGCCCGCCTTCAAAACTAAGTGTTTCTTCTGTAGAGAGCGTGGTGGACTAATGGCTAAGTCGTCAGATTTGCAATCTAAGGGTTTCTGGTTGATTCCTAGTCAGTTCATTATGTTGCATCCTTGGGCAAAATGCTTTATTTCAATTGCCTC
>JAAAJZ020414235.1:0-12061 GCA_010015985.2 Actinopyga echinites
CCCCCCCTGAGTTCGGTTTGGCCCCCCTGCTCTTCAAGTCTGGCTACGGGCTTGAAAAGTAGCTGTTATAAGCTTCATCTATACTGAGTAAAATTCGTCGACAAGTTAAAACTTACCGAAACTAAACTTGTTCTTCAACTGTTGAATGCTGATACTCAGTTTACCAGTAAAAGAAACTGCTCCTCAAGCTTCCCTCAGAATTGCTTAGATTTCCTGAAACTAAAGCAAGTTGGTTGTTTCTAGCAAATAACACAACGTCGTTACTGATTTTGAGATCTGATAAAAACAAAAAGGCCAGTCACAAATTTTTACAGGAGAGTAATTTCTGGTACCTCTAAAGAACACAAAATTAACCTGAACTTCTTCTTGCAGAGTTATGAGGTTTTATGAGTTAGGTAGAAATGAAACTTCTTTACGAATAATGACGTCGTGAACTAAGTCAATGCCAATGTGTTTGTGATTTATCGCCACTTAGTTTTAACATGTCAAGGAAATTTTAATCATTAGCCGTGGAAATGCCCCTTGACCGTATTGTACAGCATCACATTAGCTGCAAATTATTCACCCTAAAATATGTAGTATTATTCTTAGTGATGTCTGCTGTTTTGTGTCCTCGCGTCTCATCGCAACTTTAAGTACTTAATCCGTAAATTAAAGCGTGCATTATTTCTGTGTTAATGTATGTAAATACAGGACATTAGTTATTAAATGGAGGGCACACTATCAGACTGTAGTCAAGGTCGAGCAGCTTACCATGACAGCGAGAGTAGACTCAAGATGAAGATTCCTAGACATGAGATGAATTTTACAAAAAGTGGGCGTTTTATTTGAGATACATTATCGAAGCTAACTTTTTACCTACTTTTATAACTGAGTATAAACCTTAAATAAATGTTAAGCCGCACCTCGACAACTAACATTTTAGGTTTGTCATGCTCATCATAAAACTCTCTGAAGTTTGACATCCCGCGATGTGCCCCCATTTCAAGACTTTTTGTTTTACGCTGTATCTGATAACAAGTATTCCATAAAAAAAAAAAAAAAAAAAAAAAATCGGAGTGGTAAATGAGTCTTCGTAATGCAGGAAAGTTTCCTTCAAGGTTAGGTAACATTCAGAGGCTGGAAACTGTAGAAGCGCTAGTTATAAGTAGGAAATAACCTTATCAAATGTACTATCGCATTTTTGTAAATGTGACTGAAAATGTGATGGCTTACAACTTTCTAATGGAGATGGCTGGTCTGCTGTTTTCAAGACATCACGAAACGAACCGTGCAAAACTGTACAGAGCGGAAAATATCAAGAGCTTTCTGCGGTTGCAATACTTCCATTTTCATGTTTTCCATGAAAAATTTCCAAGAACCTCGAGGAGGAGATGGGTAACAAACATACTATGCATGGGCATGTCTATACACCCTAAAACCTCTTGGACTCATTTTGATCCAAATGGGTCAGGAGAGTATAAACGCCAAACAAGGTTAAGTAATGAATCACATTAAGCTTCATTTGACGTTAATTGGGTTAAAATGTTACCCCAACTTCGCCACTGTTTCCTCGTGACCCGTATCTTTCAAATGAATTGAACTTTGAGTAAGAGCGTTAATTTGTAAAATAAAATAAAATAAAAACTGTTTGAAAGAAGAGTATGAGTATGAGTCATTCAAATGGATGTTCTATTTAATAGTTCTTTTTACTTTGGTGTTATAAAAAGTGGCGTTAGTCCAGGGCGAGAGCGACCTCCTTACCCCACATAATTTTCGATAGTTCCTTGTGTCATATCGTTTTTATGCACTCTTAATAATGCAGTGTTTTCACGCTAAATCTTTTTCTTCAGTCTGATTCTTATAGGAAGCGAAAACTTCGTTCCCATCCAATACGAGACGAATTACAAAATGGTAGTGTTTTTTGCTACGTTTCCCGTTCTTTTCATTGCTAGTTTCTCCCTGGATCCGAACGAAAATTTTCATTAATGAGGATTATTCAGATCTGTTCTTGCTCTCGACATGTATTAATAAATTAGTCAAAGTTTCAGTCGAGCAAAAGTGGATCCAAAACGTTGAGTGCGTACTTAGAAACTTAAAATGTGTTAAATCATGGGTCGTAACCTACTTATAGATAAGTATCCAACAAACAGAATTACTGGAAATGGCTTACTCTACTGAGCTGTGAAGAGGGATATTTATTACCTTAAGCAGATGTATAATAAGAGGCCAGCTGGTTCTTGAAGGATTAAATAAATCGACAACAAGTTTGGCAGAAGGTCACCTACATACGAGGTAGTGAACATCGATTTGTTAAGCTTCTCATTTATACGGGTTGCATGACGGTTACTTAAAAATAAATACATGTATATAAGCCGCAATATTTTGCATTAATTCACAACATCTGCGGCATCTCCGTAATTTGAATTTAAAAACTTCAGTTTCGGCTGCTTCGAATGGCTTTATGAGAAGCTTTTAGTAAAAGGAGCGGAAAGATTAAAACATTCGACGGAGTATTTAGTCCGCTTGACGACCTTGTGATGCTTAAATGAATACTCTACTCCCACTTTACACACATAACTGTATCAGGGACATGTCCCCGTTAATGGTAACTCCTTACTCCCTCCGCTCTAGATAATCACCGTTTTGTTCAAACGTGTGCGATAGCTTTGCAAGTAATAAGGCTCTATAGCATCGGTTTTCTCTCCCTAAGAGGGTTATCAATGTACTTTCTCACATCTTTTATAACTTACATAATCAGTAGCCTTGACCTAATCACCATTTTGCAGCAACAGACGGTAAGTGTATCTATCAACCCACGCCCAATTATTCACGGTGTATTCCGGGCAGTTGTAATGGAAGTATAGAAATAAAACACGAGTCTAGCAAAACTGAACATTTACCTATGTGAGCCATCAAAACTTTGTCGAGAATTAGATCCTCTTGCATCCTGAATCACTGTTTAGGAAAAGTCAGCAGAGAAAATCGTTAAAAATAACTTATGAAGTTCTGACAGTATTGCCCGTGCTTTTGCTATTGTTAGAGTAATAAGTTACGTTTTCTGCATGATATGGTATTTTTTTTTTTTTTTTTTTTTGAAATGTGTAAAATACATTTAAGACGCCATGTAATCTACTAATTGGATACGCATGAAAAGCCAAATATAAAGGGTCACTTTGGAATACACCCTAACTAGGAGGAGACTGCAGTAACTCAGTTAACGGCAGATGCTTTTGCTGCCTGCAGACTAGTTTGCCACCAAAAATCATACGAGACTGGAAAAAATTTTACTAAATATATGTATGCATGCACACGCAAAGCCTAAGCAAGCACCTGCAAACTACATGGCCTAACCAAGCAATTTTGGACACGAGATAATCAAACTAGTGTGGGCATATCCAAATACAACTAGTGTGCGAATGATCTAATAAAAGAAGTGCCGTTATGACTTAATAAAAAAAAAGTGAAAGAATGTTCCATTCAAAGTCGTGCAAGCATGGCCCAACCAAACAATTGTTGAAACATAGGCCTACTCATCAAATAATTAGGGCTTAACCCAATGATTTAGAAATGTAGGCATGTCGTGTAGGTATTGCCTCATCGAAGCAGTGTTTGCATGATCAAATCAAACACCTGTAGGCATGATTCAGTTAACCAGTGTAGACATGGGCCTATCAAACACAAATGTAGACATTACCTAGTAAATCAAGTGTAGGTCCGTATTTCCTTATCAAAAAAGTGTGAACATGCATGCCCAGTCAAACACATGTAAGCATGATCTTATCAACGAAGGTTGAGCATGACGCAGTCGAACACTAGTATGCATGACCTATTCAACGACTGTGGACATGATCTGATCAAACAAATGGTAGCCATGAACTAATGTGGACGTACCTCGGCCAAAGAAAAGTGTTGCCATGACCTAAAACCTCAAGTGTACCCATTGCCTAATCGAAGAATTTTGGGACTGGAAGTCCTGTTGACCATCAGCCCAACAGTATTTCTCCACCTTACTAAAACATTTACCTGAAGAAATAATAAGGAAGCAAAGGGCCTTTATGGAACATTTTTGAACCCAAAACAGTCAGTATAATTCAAATGTTTTATGTGAAAACGATTTATGTACATGTGATCTTGTGACCTTGCATGGCCTTGGAGGGACATCACTGTCTTGAACTGAAATCACCGTATAATGAATAAACCAGGCAGTATAAATATGAGTACTTACGTGAGTGAGAGACAGACATAATAAAAAACGACAGGTAAGTACAACTGATGAAAATCAAAAGAAGTGCCGTGTAGCGGAAGTACGGTACACTAGGTTCAACATAACATTTCCAATTTATCCGAATGTTTTCTTCTCTGAAGTGAGGTCTTCTAACATAGAAATGCAAGCAATCAGTATTAAATTTAACATTTTTCCTCGGAAGGACCGAATCTACATTTTCTTCAGTTATCGTGTATTATTAAAGAAATAATTCTGCTAACTGTGGATGTTGGTAATTGGCCATACCAGTTCATATAGCGCACGGGGTTGTCTTAACATTTCGATTTTTACTTCTGCTTAACCCTGCTTTACCCTGCTCTACAGACTCAATTAGTGACTTCACCAATGGGGGGGGGGGCAATGGAGGAATCTTCTGCATTTCCTACCTCTTTCTCATTCAGAAGTTTGAATCAGTAAAAACATTAATATGGCAGAATCTAGATCTGTCCGCCATGAAATGTTTGGCAAATGAGTTAAGACCTTTCTCATTCCTTAGTCTTTTGGTATCACTGAATTGTTTCAAATAAGTTAAACTATTCAATCTTCACTCTCGCAGAACAAGATATACAAGCAGAGAAGGGAATGTACAAGCTTAGGATGCTCCTGTCTGGAATGGACGACAAGTTTTATGTATTAGAATGGAGGAGGAGTAAGTAAATAATTTCGTGTAGACAGAAGAAATAAGGTGCAAATTTCAACCAATTAAACAAGTGTAATCATCTCGACAGTTTGGTTGTCGAACTGTAAAAGTTTCACATTTTGTAAAAAGCTGAGATTTCCAAAGAAAATAAGACCAGTAGTGAATGTATTCACAATATTTTGTCGGGTCTGTTAGGTTCTGAGTTTGTGTTTGGGTAGTAGACCTACATTTACTGAGAATAGGATTACATATCTACCATTAAATGACCGAGGGAAATGTGTTCACATGCAAAGATATTTTTGGTGGAACATGTGCCATTTCAGGAACTGGGTTCGAAAAAGTATAGTTTGGATTGAATGAACGTATGGACCATTTCAAAAATGAAGTGCCGTATACCTACTATGGCCTGGATTGTGCCTAATTAAGGTAGGAACGGTGTCATATCTACTATTTGGATCTGTATTGTGTGTGGATTAGATGAGTGTACCATTCCAAACATTAAGTACATCAAGTATGGCCTAGATGGTGCCTAATTAAGGCAGGAACTATGTTATACCGACCATTTGGATTTGTATTGTGTGTGGATTGTACGTATGTACTGATGTCCTGTTTCATAAACTAAGTATACAAAGTATGGCTTGGATGGTGCATCTTCTATTTAAGATAGAAACTGTCTTGTATCTACCATGTGCATAACTGGTATCGCAACCGTATGATTTGAGTTGTACATTCCCTAATTAAAGAAATAAGTTCACAAACGTATGTCTTGGAAACAACAACAGGATTGAAAACTTTCATACACAAATCAAAACACGGTAATACCACACCAACGGCCGCATACACATTTGAAACCAACACGGAGACCAAACTATTGCCCCAAATAGTGCGTTTAATTTCAACCTTTCTACAAGCAACACAAGGTAGTTAGGATACTTTTACGTTAAAAGTGTAGGAAATAATTCTAATGAGCAAAATGTAAAATTAAAATAGGCTTTAACCGTTTAAAAGTACCGATAACCAACCAAAGAGAACATTTTCTTCTGCGCCGTTAACCCGTTAAAAATTCTGTAGCCTATAACACTTAGGCTACGATACGCACAACGCGGTCGAAGAATAGTGTGATGCAACAGTTCAATTGGCTTCAATTCTGATGCAACATTGCCATTCCAGTTAATGTAATAGTTACATAAAACAATTATTTTCAGGATAAAGTAAATCCAGATATTAGGCTCACTAAATCGTCTTAACATTTGTTTTCAGACTATCACATTTAAAGTAAAGTATAGTAGTAGAAGTAAGGTATTGCAATGTGGTGGATGTGCGTGGTGCGCCACAATCGGTACATTATTATGAGGAATTTTGTTGATGCGGTGAACAAATTTAGGTCAATGTAGGGTGTTTGAAAGCATTCGAACAGTCCTGACAATTGTATAACCATATTTGTGAGTTTGTTCTAGTTACTACGGTTGCTTTATTGACGGGGGCCATTGTAGCATTGCCTACCTACTCCGTCATTTTCTTCACTTCTATGGAACTCAATAATACTCCATTCAATCAACACTTTTTAACAATACTGCAGCTCATATGATTGCAAGATTGACCCTCGCAAATTTTATTAAGTATAAGGAGATAAGTTCGCGATCTTCTCACGCAACTCTGCGTTTCACATGACATTACTTGAATGCATCTAAGGCGATGCTCTTACTGCATAAGAACACAATATTTCGCAATAACCAAAATATGCAGTGATGAAAGATAAAATGGGCCTAAAGGTCAGACTTGGATGAAAAAAGGGGAAAGGAAGGAATATTGAAAAGGAGAAATAGCACCCTTCCGAGGGTCCTGCCGACTTATAGCGTAGACCTTGGTGAGGTATTACACACCACAACAAACCTGCGGCCGGCAAGTCCGTGATCTAAACAGGCAAGTGATGTGGATTGTGCTGTGTATGCATTCAAAACGATTCCCTTAATATAGCCGTGGGCCTTCAATGCAGATACAAGACTTGACTCCACATATATACATACCTGAAGTATGAAAGCAGGTCACAACAATGATCCGGAAAACACGGTCTGCGGTTGAGCCCGTTGCACGAAGTCTATACGGGCACACATAACTATGTGATCAGCCTTCTAATGGTGGAATCGAGCATTGCATTGGCTCATGGTGTCTCAAAAATTTTACAGCACATTGTGGCACGTGTTGATCGTACGTGTATGCCGTGTATGGGTGTGATGCGTCAAATATTAATGAATGCTTTATCATAGATAATTACTTTTCTTGTCCTACTTTCTTATCCTAGTTGGAGGTGTCTTCAAAATTGAAATGTTCTTTTTTCATCTTTTCTTAACATATCATCCACACGTTATCTTTTGCAGTGTGAAAGGGAAAGAGATGCGTGATTCCTTTAACTGAGAAAAAAAGACTTTGATGTGATTTCTATCCTCTTTCTCATTGTGAATTTTTTGTCTATCTATATTTTTTGTTCGTTATTAAGTCGAATATATGCTATTCTGGCAGTTGTGTAAGAAGCTCAAAAGAATGAGTGGCACATGGTGGTCTGGGACAGACAGGAATGACACAACGGTGCTCTCCTGAAGTTATCCGGTCCATGAACCCATTTCACGGCCTCTGGTAGTGCTGACAGAGCAATGCTCTGTCCTAAGCAAGGGGAAGTCCCCGGAAGCTCTTCAAAGAAATGTGGGCATCAATCTGTCAGTATGAATATATATATATATATATATATATATATATATACACATGAATATGTATATTAATATGTATATATAAATGAATATATATATATATAAATATATGAATATATATATGTATATATATGGGAAGTAAATTGTGACTGTGTGCATGCTTAGTAGTGTCCCAGTTACTGTAAAAACTTTCCATGTATTAACGTTCTGTGAACATAAACTTTCTCAAATCGAAGGAGCCATGCATTGTAATTTTAAAAATTAGCATAAAAATATCAAGTCTCATGTCGACACGGTAAATTAAAGGTAACAAATCGTCATATATTTAAGATGAAGTTTGCGTGCAAACGAAAAGAACACTTCATTGTCTAATCCACTTTAATTCCAACTCGAGTATGTGGAAGGCGATCATTTACTAAAACTTTACCATGTATCACGCTTCCTTTGAAAAGGTGAAATTTTCAGTTTTCTTGACAAAATGCCGTTAATATTTTACTGTAGATTCCATCAAGTCATCCCACACGCGATAAGGAGTGCAATGGTTTTGTCAACTAAGAACTCGAGTTACCATTCCTTATAGATCATTTCTATATTCAGTGGAAAATATCATTTACATAGCGAAAATGTAGTTTGTTTCTCATGTATTGATTGTAAATTTTTCAGGGTAATTTGTGGTTTTGTGATCAATATTGTTGTAAATTTCTTCCTAACAAACTTTGGCATGCATTCGGTCATGACAAATAACATATCTTTCCTATAAGATACTCATTTAACAGAGGATGAAACTTTGTATGAAATTTCTTCTGAATGAGAGATGTCCTTGTTGGCAGAGAAGACTTTCCTTCGTGTTATGACAAAAATGAAAACCCAAGAAAATTGACTCAAACGTATGGAAATGGAAAATCAACACTGAGGTTTCTTTTTCAAGTTCTTCCAAAAGCACTGAAAGTTTAGGTATTGTGATGCGTTAAGTTGGTAAAAGCTGATAAACTAACTTTAAGGCTCTTGAAGTCTCACATAACAAATCAAAGTGACACAACATCGCATTTCCGTACATACTGACATAGTTCTCATGTATTTTTGTTCAGCTGTAAGCCTACTTAATTATACTGAAGAAAGTTCGCAAGAGTAGTTTCGCATTTATGTTCGTTGTGTGGTGCAGTTAAGATATTCGTATTCGTTTCCATACATTTGAAGGTTGAGAAGTGACAAATTTCTTACATTTTATAACTAAACTGGCAACTTAAGAGTTGTGTTCGAACTTTTTTAAATTGTACCTGAACGAAACTAAAAAAAATCTTGTGGTTTTGCGTTCAAGTGTATGTTTAGCAAAAACTCGGATCTTTCTATGAAAACTAATATTAAGTCACTCAATTAAACGTGAAATTACTTGAAAAATCTTTATTTACATAAGATATAATACATGTAGGTTGAAACGGATTACTTATACTTTCATGATCTTGTTAACTATATTAACGCTTTTTCAGTACACGAAGATAAGATAAAAGTTATAGATAATGTCAATTACACATTTTAATTCAAATGATGCGTGCGCTTACAGACGAAACTTGTGACCAGACTGTATACAATCAACACCGAGTAGGAAATATTTATCCTTAAGTCCTTACCACTCGGAGTTCGTGATATTGCAAGTTGTGAGGTTTTTCTTCCTTTTCCCTCATAAAATGCTGGACCAGTCAAGTATGCCTTAACAGTACCACGCTTGGGTTATTTCATGCCAAGCAGTTGATTGTACTGTTGTAAACATCGAAGAATTTTAAAATTTTTCAAGCGGTGCGCTTCCAGATTTCGTGCAGCAAACGACCTTGAAGCTTAAAATGCAAGAAAATCTCCTTCCTTGTTAAGCGTCAACCATCTCTCAGGTTTTATTTGGTAAAAAACTGACAATTGAATTGATTAAGCGAAGAGGAAAGCTAAAACTGCAAAATTACACAATCACACGAATACGAAGAGGAAAGGAAGTGTCGGATAATTACATTAATCGCACGTTTATAAACCTCTTACCAATGCTTACATACGTTTCCAAAAGCCGGTCGCAAATAAAATACTCTTAAGGTATTAGATTACTAGACCCTTAAACAACCCTTTGTTTGCCTATATAGGAACAAATTTTATACCAGATCTGTCGACAAGTGATTGGATGTTGAGATTTTGTGCATTATTATGTAATCATCGATTTGAAGTCTACTTAATCTGAGCTAGAGACCCGAAGTAACAGAAAACAGGCAAAAAATCATCTACGGGGCAGTCCACGTTTTGTGTAACTGCTACAATCCTCGTAGGAGAATGGTAGAGAAATAATGACCGTTACGCTGGCAACGTGGCACGTGGTATCGGAGGAAAACTTGCATTTCTTTTGAGTCTCTTTAACGAACTTAACTTTGAACAGTCGGATTAAGGTAGGAATGCGTTAAGACCAAAGTTGCTTAAACAGGCCCGGATTTAGAGGGTCGCGTGGGGGTACACCCCCCCTAATTTAGCAGAACAACATACTTTTTTGTAATGGTATTTCACTCCAGTCCTGCAAAATGTAATAATATTTGTTCTCAGATACCAGGAAATTTGAAAAATAGATACAGATATAGTGTGTTGCCGCTCTGACAATTAGGCCTAGATGTATGATTACAGATTACACTTCTTCTCAGGACGGCGGTCACTGGAGGTCACGCCTCCCACTTGAAGAGGAGGATTCTAGAGGTGCTTAAATAACAGACGGAAGAAAAAGACTTTGCCCGTCGCTTATAAGCTTTCTAATTTGATGGAAGAATGGGTTAAAACGAAAGAAATTATTACAGAAGAGTTTATCTTGCCTTCTTGTAAAGAAGCTGATCTCGGTTTCATCGAAGTGTGAATATATCACGGTTTTGTATCGGGATGATAAAGAGACATCGCTGCTATGTTCATCAAGATAAGTTTCACTTCTGCCTTCTTTTTTTTTTTTTTTTTGCAGTACAGATAGTTAATTACGACCAATCAAATTTTTGCATACCGATCATGTGATGCACTTTCGAAAACAACTTCCTGCCTACTTTTTGCTTCATAATGTAAAAGAACACCTTTCAGACCCTTCAAAAAGTGTAACCCTAACGCCTTTGCTTAATCTTGATCGTTATTTTGAAACAAAGTATGAAACTTGATTAACTAACGAAATTGATCGACTGCTTGAATTGCAGAAAAAAATATCGCTCATGGCTCGTTAGTATGAGAAAGTAACAACTTTCATGCAGTACGTCTGCGCATCAATGTGAGGGCAGTATAAGTAAACGTGAACAAAGACATTATAGGCATTATAGGCCTATAATGTCTTTGAACGTGAACCAGAGCCGTTCCTAATATACGGCTCTGACGTGGACAAAGATGTTATTAAAACAATGGTAATGAGTATAACGCGTACTTGTTTTTGTAAGTAGACTGTCACCTCCGCCCCCGCCGATATTTGCGCTCCATGATAGTCACTTTCTGTAACAGTGTAGGTATAGGAGTTTGGAATCTATGTTTTATAATATGTTTGAACGTGAATGAACTTAAAAACAAGTCCACTTACGCGAGGTAATAACAAAAACAACAGTGTAAAATTATAGAACTGTGGCTTCGTTTTATTTATTCACCTACAAGCAATCAAGAGAATATGGACAATAAAAGTTTTCGGAAGAAGATGAATATTATGATATCAGAGGAGTTATAGTGGCATAGAGAACTAAAGAGATAGAGAAAACAACAGTGCAAGAGGTAGATCTATCGAAAAGATGGAAATCACATCTTTTCCTTTTTATTGCATCAGAGGGATGCATAAAAAGGATTTGGACACCGGAGGTAAGAGGGCGACCGAAAGGCGTTAGGGTACAACTACAACAACCTAGGGCTTTTTGTAACAGCTGTTGCATGCATTTGCCCATCAATCATTTCTTAATAGGGGTTGTCGTAACATTTGTAAAAGAGTATTGTTACAATGTTCGTAATTATTTTATCGTACGGTTTTACTTTTTATTCCTTGCCGGAGGCAACAATCTATGCAGTCGTAAAGTCGTGAACGTGTGGGTGTGTTTATGTGTGTGTGACAGTTGCTCGTAAATAGGATATCTCAAAAAGGGTAATAGTGAGTTTCCTCATACTTGGCATGCAGATGCCCTATATTGAATAGATGATCCCTACTGTTTTTGGTGGAGTTGAAATGTCAAGGGTAACAGTGAGTTACATCATACTTGGTCTGTAGATGTCCCATATTAAGTAGATGATCCCTATTGTTTTGTGGAGGTCAAAGGTCATTTGATGTCACCAGAGACCAAATTCTAAAAACATTGCAAACACAATTTCTCAAGAATGGAAACATGGGTGAATCTAATACTTAGCATGTGGACGCCCCACTTTGAGTAGATGAATCCCTATTGTTTTTGGTGGAGGTCAAAGATCATTTGAGGTTACAGAGATCAAACTCAGAAACCTTGTACC
>JAAAJZ020415342.1:0-12058 GCA_010015985.2 Actinopyga echinites
TCATATCTTACAGTCCAGTACTGTTACAAAATCTGAGCCTATTTGTGGCAAACATGCAAAAGGCTTGTAAAGGTCAGGATGTTAGCATAAGGAGAATTCAGCAGCAGTAGACATACAGTAGCATCATGCATTCTCCTTGAAGAACAACATTTTCTTGGCCAGAAAAAATGGTGATAGGTTGGAAGCAGCAACTCATAAAAACTAATATTGAATAAAATAACAGGGAATTTAAGAAGTGTCTTTGAAGTTTCCACTTCACAGAAGCAACTGTTTCTACCCACCAAGAAATTAGAGTTGTTTCAGGGAGTATGTTTTACATTAGATGCACTAGCACTAGATGTGACACATCTCAGATTCATACAGCAGTCCCATCAGTAATTGTCCTACATCAGTAAATTGTAAAGACTTTGATCATTCATGCTTGGACCTTTTTTTAATAGCACTGGTTTCAGTCAGCTCCATCCGACAAGATGAAGTATATGTTTCTCTAAGAAATTTAATGAATAAATGAATTATCAATGGGTCCTACCCTTCTGAGGAAACATGGGCTGCTGTCCACAAAGGAGTTACAATCAATCTAACGTGTGCTTTATCGTATACTAATAATCATATTTCAGACTGAGCCTAACACTTTGTGTAACAGGACTCAGGTTAGGATATACGTTGGGCTCTGTCTTGTTCAAATGGTAATTTTTGGATGTTAACTTCAACTGCAGACTCACATATTCTTCCCTCTTACCTCTGATTTAGCTGCCCGTGGGTCCCTTGAGTAAAGCCTCAACTCCCATCTGGCAGGGGCCTTTAGGTCCAGTTGCTTGGCCATAGACTCCAGCTGAGGATATGCATTGGCTGTGAATTGGTAGGCCAGGGTGACATGGAGCTCTTTTTTGTGAGGTTCTACTTTACAATCTAGAAAATTAAAACAAATGTAAAGTTTTAACCCAAATAACAATAAGGTACATTGGAAGGTAAAGATTTCAAAATCTGAGGTGTGACTGCAGTTCAGCCAGGGAGAGCTGTAGAAATGGTACGTAGACATTCCAACCGGCCAGTTCCCTGACTTTTTCATGACTTCCAAGGACCTCAGTTGAAAATTCCAGGACCTCTAAACCTACAATATATAAATCCAATACAAGATGATATCTTATTCTTGGATGTACAGGACTGACATATTTACCCAGTATTACTTTCATCAGTTGTTTCCACTAAAAAGTTTTGTCAATTTTTCTCCCACAAAATGATTCTTTTATTGTTGGGTTAAGTAAATCTGAAGGAAATAAGTGCTTTCTTAGAATTCAGTGACTTTTCCAGGACCTTTGGAAAATTTATCTATTTTTCCTGACTTTCCAGGCCTGGAAATTCATATTTCAGTTTTCTGACTCTGCAGGAATTCCATGACCCGTACAAACCCTGAAATTACTGTGTGATTAAGGGGTTGTGGACATCCCCCTCTCCTGATATCCCCCTTACAATTCTCCCTGGCACAACTTTTCCCCAGACAATTCTCCCCCAGACAAATTCTAAACTCTGACAATTGACCCCAGACAATTCTTTAACCCTTCACCCTACCCCTAACCCATTCTCCATGGGAATTTGTCCTAAGTTTCGGCGGTGGATATTGTACAGAATGGGGTGAGATTTGTCTGAAGATACCTGAAGGGAAATTGTCAGGGGGGGAGGGGATTGCCTGGGTGGGAATTGTCCATTGATGAGTAAAAAACTGCAACTGGAGAAATACTGAAAGTTACAGTACAGTATTGTAGCAGGGGACATTTATGTCTGTAATGAGTAACTGGTGTATCAACTGCACACTGTAGAAAACAAAAAGAGGAAGTTAATTGATATTACACCATAATGACCAAATGCAAAACAATTGTTGCTATATACAGGGACAAACAAGAAACACAGTATGGCAATAAATATAACTGTAGACATTTTAAGGAGAAAAGTAATGTTAACCTTTTGAAACAAACGATGCAGGGATCAGCAAACTGGCTGTTGAGTTTTAATTGCTTCATAAAATTGACAAACAACTTTAATGGGTTGTGTTTCCCTTTCCTCAATCGTATAAAATCATCAACTTTCTTTTTTGCAAAGAAAGTAATTCTCACAACTTCCTTCTTTGTGTTACTGTACATTATGTTGTACAGTACTGTATGGATAATAAACAAATAAGATACAAATTAATACAATAAGATTGGGAGAATTACAGTATTTAATGAATAAAGAGTATGAAGTTTTTCAGAATCTTCCTCCAATGGACAATAAAATTTGTTTAAGAAAATAAGATGTAAAATAGTAGAAACAGTATGGTACGGTACGGTACGGTACGGTACGGTACGGTACGGTACATAATTTACATCTGAATCCTGAAAAGTTCCTGCAACCTTTTATAGAAGTGAGGTATTATTAAGTCTACCGTATCGCTGTAAGGTCACATTGCCCCCTGTGGGCTGGGGGTTCTAGAATATGCCCACGGTATTCCCCGCCTGTCATAAGAGGCGACTAAACGGGAGGACTTGCACCGTATTTAAACTGCATGACACTATATAAGACATTCGTGTTGGTGTGTCGTTAAATCTTATCTAACTGACTCCTTAGATATTGGGTGATCTGTTTACTTTTGAGGTAACAATCCAGTGTAGTTGAATTGAAGTTTCTTTTCATGTCATTTATAAGGTACATACATTGAAGTTGAACAATAGATACTGAGGTACATCATGTGATGCTAGTATTGTTTGAGGATTATTATGTCTTTGTAAGGGGACAAAAAGTGTGGAAACAGGATTTGGGGAATTTCCAACTAAAAGCAGCTAGTGCACTTTCATTCAGTCTGGTTGGCAGCCAAGGTCTTTGCAATGTCACTTTCAGGATCTAATAATACTGTAATACTCTCAAGGGTTTCCTGGAAATTTCAAGAACTTGTCATGATTATTAGTCAATTGGTACAGTACTTCTTCCTATTCCCATTCAGTTAAATAGTACAGTAGTACATGCAGATGGGGATTAGCTACTCATTGACATTTTGCACAGGCTGTAGTAACCGTAAGGCACAAAGTACTGTTGAACCAATCTTGATAATCAGTTGTATTGTTTAAAAATTCTCCTACTTAAAAAGAGAAAGGGCTTTTTAAAAATGGAGAAAATTCTGCTGTACTTTCTGAACCCTTTGCAATTTCACAGTGATAAAAACTCAAAAGATTTTACATGTAACCTGAAATTCATTCCTACAGTACTCATTAAAAATTAAAGAGCTGAAATTTGGTGTACAGGGGCTGCCATTTGCACTTGAACCGTACAGTAGGCTACTTGCTGTGATGTATGTTACTTTGGAGGAAGATGGTTTGTGGCTAAAGGGACATCTATTTACACTACAGTAGTTCCATCAAGAAGGGTCATTAATTGCAACAGATGGCTGCAAAATAATATTAGTGTGTGCAATTGTTGAAATGGGGGGGGGAGATATGTTTTCCCCATAAACATCTTTGTATTATGCCTTTCTTGGTTAAGTCCCATTTCAAAGCTGATGACTGGTTTACCAGATAAACAGATTTGTGTTTTTGAAAACAAAGAAAGAAACAGTCAGCCTACTTCATTTTTAGACAGTTATTAAAGTGTTGTTAAGATACCATTAATCACTGATATTCAGGTATGTGATATTTCAGTTTTCCATGAGGGCTGATACTGATCCAATACTGATATTTTAATAATTTGCCTTGCCACATGCAAAATGATGGTATTCAGTGCTGTACAGTACAGTATGTGTCATCCAGCACACAGTATTTAGCAGGTTAATTGTCAGTCTTGGTATAAAGCATAATGCTGTAGATTTCAGTTTGTTTATATGATCCAAAATATAGGGAATTATGAGAAAACAACCCGTTTGTATGGCAATACTGTACATGTACATCAGTTGAGCATTATGGGCATTTTACATGTAAGTAAATTTTACTGATACTAATATGGAGAAAGTGACTTAGCCTACATCAGCCGATACTGTATCATACTGATAACCAGTGCAAGTTGCTACAGTTTAAAACTCTCCTCTGATTTCTTATCGCAAGACTGCAAGTACTGCATCTTTCATACTTTTTTTCATTTATACATTACTGCATGATTATAGAAAGCCAAGGACTTTCACTGTATGACTTTAACAATCCAGTAAGAAAGGTAGTGTCAGTGCATGATCAAAGAGAGCTGGAGAATGCTAAATTGGGTTAACTTAATTGCATTCCCCCTTGAACTTCTAAGGTGTTAATGCAGGCCTACTGTACTTAACTTTGATTTCTTTGAAAATAAAGTTGTATGTATCCTGGATATATACAGTTTCAGTCAATAAGAGAGAGAGAGAGAGAAAGAGAGAGAGAGGTATCTATTTTCTGTTTAAGAGTTTCGCAGTTTTGCTTTTGAATTTGTTTCATAAAAAGATTGGAATAACAACTAGTTTTTTCCAAAAAAAAAGAAAAAAAAACATTACAGTAGCTTCAGACCGGATCTGAATTCGTACATGCATGGAGTTTTCAATAGAATTTATTATTTTAATGTTTCCATACATGCACATGGAGTTTTCAATAGAATTTATTAATTATTTTAATGTTTTTCCCTGTTTTACATTTTACTTTCACAGGTTGCATAGTTTAGGTGTGAATAGTTGAATGCAGAATGTAGTACGAATATATGTACACTATAGTATCCTATACATCATTGTATCTGCTGTACAGGATGTCTGTAAAACATTTAAGTGCAAATTATACAGTTACTGGAGTGTAGCCTGTTATCCTTGAATATTCGCCCATCAGTTTTAATATCATACTATATACTGCAAGTTACAGTGTGTTTGTCATTTAGTTGTCAATGCATTAAAAATTACTTTTTACTTTTTATGTGGATGAACCAAAAAACCCCTGTAAGTAATAAAACATAAAAAGTACAGTACATGCAATAAGGGAAAGAAGAGAAAGAGGAGGCTAATGTGTGAAACAAGTTACAGGTAGTGGGTACAGCTTTCAGTATCATCTTTCGTAGTTGGCGAACCGCCATGGCAAGAGATGGTTCATGTATGCAGGGCTGTACTGTCACTGGAGAAATTTGAGTGCCGGTTGAGATGCCGATGATGGTGAAGGTAGCAGGTTGATGAGCTCTGTGAGCCTTTATACATGTATATGCCGGAGGGGTCCATGGGGCCCTGTTTTGATGAAACGTAAATAACGATAATGGCTTGCAATATTTGGTGTTTCTAGCTTTGCAGGATAAATTATGAGCAACAAAATGGAGGAGAGGAAGCAAAAGTTATTTTAAAGGAGGTGTGCAACTCATTACTAGAGAACTTAGTGCAGATTGATAAGTTGTAATTTTCACAGTTTGTGATGGCTGAGAAACTTGTAACCCATTCAACTGACCGGCTACGTACAACCCTGCTTTTATGAAAATCACTGAACACCAGTTACAGTATTGTACGTACATGTATAGATCTGTGACACAAACTCGATCTCTAAATGATAGAGCGTCTACATTAGTACAAAAGCTTTTTATATCTTCTTTCTTATTATATTTTCTGCAGGGACTCTGAAAGGTTCCAACATTCAGGTTTGTTTGGAGCTCTTCTCCAACTTTCAAAATGGGGAACCCCAGCCCATCGGAACCACTTGTTATAAGGATTGTATATATCATCCTCATTGGGATCTCATTGGTAATTGACATCGTTACTTTTGTTCCTTCATACATATACTGGTATTCTTCACAACGATTTGAGAAACGTTTGAAAGCAAAGCCGGACAATGGTCACCCAGGAAGTAATTGGAAATTTTTAAACAGCTCCCTCATTGAGTCTTTAGATCCAAACTGCAAAACATTAGATACAGAGTTTGCAAGAGTCAGTGAGAAATATGGAGATCAAGATTGCCTGGGAACACGAGAAATTCTGGCCGAAGATGAAGAAACTCAACCCAATGGGAAAAAATTCAAAAAGGTTAGTTCTTTGCATAAATTAATGAACAGTGCTATGTACTGTACTGTATTAATCCCTGTATGTGATTAAATTATTATAAGTCTGTAGTGTGTTACTGTACCATTGCATTGGTTGATTACTTATTCTGATTAAATCAGTCTACTTGCACAGCAGTTTAACCAGTTAACTGCGGAATTAAAATATTGTAACTTTCATAAATGAATTTGGAGGACTCAGTCAGTCATTTTTGTTAGATGCAGATATATAGGATCAATAAACTAAATTGTGATGCATTCCCTTTGGTATTAAGAGAAGGCTTGTTATCTTTGCTTGTAAATACTAAAATAAATTATTAAATATTTGTATAAATTTGTTTCAGTTTCTTGTACATTCTTGCTTTCACAGCTTATCATGGGCAAATACAAATGGAAGACTTACAGACAAACTTTCCTTGAGGCAGATAACTTTGGAAAAGGTCTTCATGAGCTTGGCGTTCAAGCGCGTCAAAACGTGTTAATATTCTCAGAAACGAGAGAAGAATTTTTTATTTCACTGCAAGCTTGTTTTAGGTATAATTATCCTGGTAAGTTCTTTAATGTTCCAATATTATCACCATAGTAACATACTGCAATACTACATATACCTGAAATCTTGTAATGTAAGTTAAAAAGCTGAAGTTACGTTGGAATCAAAGCAGGGTTTTGGTTGCCTGGAAAAGTTATGAAATTGTATTTTCACTTTCCAGGCCTGGAAAAGTCGTGGAATTTTAATAAAGTGATTGGAAGTCATGCAAAAGTCATGGAATTTGAAAAGGCTGTGTAGCCTTCCTGAAGTGATTGTACAAAGGGATTTTTCTATTAAATTTTACACCCAAGAACAAGTTTATTGTCATACTGTAGATTCCTTGTAAATTGGTCATGGAAAAGTTATGGAACTTAATTTTTCATGAAGTGCAGGAACCCTGTGATAGGCTTTTCAAGGCTTGTTGGAGCGCAAGTGTAAGATTAAGGCAAAGAAAAATGCCAGGTTATCATAGCTAGTATATATCACAACTTCTTGCTGTCTTAAACTCCCTTCACTTTTGGCTTGGGCGACTCTCATATTTTTGGAGTCCAGTACCCGCGGCCTAAATCGTCGCGACTCTGAAGCTAGTCGCGACTCCTACTTGGTATTGATTCCAGTAATGTCATAATTGATACCTAGACAATCGTCATGAGTATTTGCCATTTGGAGAATTGCATCGAGACAGGGTGTTTCTTAATGTAATTATTTCATAAATTTGCAAAACAATGTTAATTCAAACCGTTAAGCACACACACAAAAAAAATGATAGTCATGAATGTTTGTTTATAAATTAAAAATTCAGTGGAAGTTGTGACTCCAAGGAAAGGGAGTCATGACTCCCATCCAAGAGTTGCGACTCTGATGTAATTGGGTAACCTGCCAAGCCTACTTCACTTCTTCAATGAAATGGAGGTTCTTTAATTATAATCCTCTATAAATTTTAGTCCTACTGTACTTCATACAGTACTAATGTTATTTTCCATCTGACATTGAGAAGATCTATGGGAAAACATTAACAGTAGGATTTTTTCCATGCTTTTAAATTCCATTTAGCATGCACCATACACATGACATGGTGTCCATATAAAACATACCCATAAAACGTAAGAGGAAACTTAAGATTTTGGGCTTTGCATGTAGAATTTTTTATTCAGAATTGCCAGAAGCTTATGCATACTTCAGTCACTGAACATTGCATGCTGAGAAAAAAAATTGCAAAATAGTTGCCCTGAATTTGTTACATGATTGTAAAGTGTACATTTCATTACAATGGTTTGAAATTAAGGGGTTGTTTCAAATGATACTGTATGGGGCTATGCATAGGTGCAGGAAGCTGTTCTCATCTGGGGGAGAGGGGGCTGATTTGCAGTCCTGGGGGAGAGGTCTCAGGAGAGGTACTTGGGGGAGAGGTTTAAGGACAGGGGGTGCCCCCTCCCATTTTGGAAATTTTTGAATTTTTTAGGGCTTAGACAGAATTTGGTTCTGCAAGAAAAGTTTTTGAAATTTTTGCGAAGAGAACAAAAAAGGGGTTTTCCTTGAATAGTGAGGGTGGGGGAGGGTCAAAACAAACTTCAGCCACCCCCCCCATTTTGAACTAAAGGGGATTTAGCCGCCTAGCTTCCTACTTTACTGTATGCCTATGGAGTTACACATAGGCTATACATCCTATGCAGCACTCACACTCATGACACACTACCTGCTGAGCCAGAATGTCCTGGCAGTAAGATTTATCCCTGCCTGATTGTTAAGAAATAGACCTCAGTGGCTGAAAAGAATCTTTCCACCAAATTTGAGAGGCTAAATGGAATGAACTGTCAATTTCCTGTTTGTTTGACTCCATCTTGGGGAGAATTTCTCAGAATTTATTGCTTTAAATATCAATTTAAGGAAGCCTACATTGCTGAGGTAGAACTTAATTACTGTTGTAGGCCACGAAATATACTTCATATGTGTAGAGCAAGGAATTTTTTTATTTCTGTGTGTGCCAGTTTAAATATCACATGAAAGGTCAGGACTTTTAGTGAATTAAAGGTGGAAAAAGAGAGTTTAGCAATTCAGAGTAGAGACACAATTTTCTATTTCCTTTGAGATGGTTGCCTATGTAAAGAGGGCTGTGTGGCATATTCCTTGATCAATCTCCGTATAATGGGTTTGGACCTCATGAAGGGCCTGGGCAATGAGTCTGATGTGAGGGAAATTGAGAATGTTATATGTTTAGTTGTTTTAATGTTGATTGTTTTGAGCTAATTGGGGATGAATCATGTCTGGTTTGTGTTTGGCTGCTGGCTCTAACAGCTGACTATTTTGTAAGTCACAGTACAACCTGCTTTCTGCCTGCTCTGAAAGTAGATACGGTACACTACTTAATACTGTACTCTGTTTTGTGAACACATTTAAGACTGTTTGATTGTGTACGTGCTTTACACCCAAGTCACAATTAAGTCCTGATGGGTTTACAACTAGTTTCCATCATATTTCTATTCACTCTCGGTTGGGATTAATTTTAACGCAGAGTTTTAAATCAGTCCCACAAATTGGCTGGTGTCCCGCCGATGTCTACCTAGGCATGTGACACATCCTCTGGGTGCCAGGTCATTTTTGGTTTAAGTCAGTCAGTCCACATATCTGCCAGGTGCTGGTCTGGCACCGTACAGACAACAGTTGAACCCTGCACAGCGATTAGCCGACTACCCAGCACCCATTAAACGGGTGATCAGATAAGAACCGCTCATGCTTTGCATTGTGCTGTCTTGTGTTTCTAAACACTAACGCTTAAGCTGTACATAATGATAAAAGGAAAAAAGGGGGCAGTGGGGAAGGGGCCCACCAGGTCATCATCAAGTCAGAGGCCTCCTCAGGCCAACAGAATGGAAACAGGGATGCACCCACCATCATCTTCTGCTCCTGAGTGTTTGCGCTCGCCTCTCTTCTTCTGTCACCAAAGCGGTTACAATGCCTGTTATGATGTACGGTACCAGTAGCAAGCACAGTTGTGACAGTTACTATGACAGGGTTTTCATTGCATTTGTCATGGAATGTAGGCAATATTGTGAATGCTAAACAGTATGACTGTACAGTAAATTTTAAAAAAAACTACCTTTATTGGTAGTAAAGGATTAGTGAACAACAGAATTTTATATCAAACAGATTGACAGACCTGTATTACTTTAACATTGATGGTTTATAATGTTCAGACATACTCATGAATAGCCACATGAAGTTGATTTATACAGTACTTTCAATTCATCCACCTATTAATGCATGAATTAAAGGGAGGTGACTGAATAAAATGAGAAAAAATGTAATTATTCTACCTTTATCACTGAATTGGTAGAAATTAGAAACATCAAGCCTTTGACAGGCTCTTCAGACTCAAAATTCTGGCAGGACTTAAAAAAGTTATGTTTAGCCTGTGTTCATTTATTCATTAATGTTTGGAAAATGTTTGAGATACAGTAAGTTTAATACTCATTATATGTAGTTCCACTATTTTGGGAAAGCACACCTGTTTGTTCAGTAAGAAAATGATGACAGTTTTAAATCAAGGTATTAAATGCTTAATTTAAGACTTTGTTGACTGATATAAATACCTTCTGTTTTCTTATTTTAGTGGTCACACTCTATGCTACCCTAGGAGATGATGCGATAGTTCATGGGATTAATGAAGCAGAGATAAGTGTTATCATTACCAGTGCATCTCTTCTTCCCAAGCTTCAGGTAAAGTTTCCGCCTATTTTTTTCTTTCTTTTTTTAATTTTTGCAAGGTCTTTGGTGAACCTCAGCAAATATGAGCTGAAAAGATGAATATTGTTGAACCAGATTTTAGGGAAAACATTTTTCTTATGGAGTTTTTAGAGAAGGGGTTTTGACATATATGTCTATCCCATATCAGGTTTCATGTAAGAATTTGTGATGCTTCCAGGGAAACCTTGGTGGATGGAAGAATTGTGGCAGTTAAAGGGAAAATACAGTCACCCCAAATTGAATTAGTATACCCCGGTATCCTAATTCAAGAATGGCTCTTTTTAATTATGTGACATCATTTTTGTAGCTGAATTGTTCAAGTTTAATATGGCAGCAGAAAATCTTGCTTATGCAGTACTGATGCTCAGAAACATCATAAAAATACTTCTAAGGGAAATGAGAGGAGAACTGGAAGATTTTGAAGATTTTTCAAAATAAGTTCTGACTATTCCCTTTAAGAGCAAGACTAGTTGACCATACTGTCTGTCACATTATTGGGTACCTTGAGTGGACAGTACTACAAAGAAAAAAGTCTAGGATTTCAAGGATGCCTTTTTATTGTACAAGCTCTCCAGTCTCAAGGACTTTATCATGGATTTGCTGGCCTTCAGGAAATGATTAAAGTAAATTTTAAAAGAAGATCCTTTGCAGTTTCCCCCAAACTCTCAGTAATGCTTTGTAACTACTTTATTCTGTGGCTTGAATCACTGTAAAAAGAGAACCAACATTTTATCACATTAACACAAAGATCCATGCTTTAAGGGTGCATTTGTGTGTGTAGGTTCAGGACCAGGAGTGACCAAATCTTGCCCAACTCTTTGTATTGTAATCCTTTCATTTTTGGGGTCAGATTGTATTCAAAAGGAGGAGCACAATACTCATTTGCATCTGGTTAGATCTGAATACACTATCATTTGTACTTGTTTACCAGACTTGTGCAGTCACATCCATCACATGTTAGTTTACAAGTTAGTGTAAAGGCTGCTTTGCCATCTAGGGAATTGGTAGGCATGAAATATTTTCTTCAATAGATTATATGCTCCAGAGAACTGGGCCTCTCTGCAAGGCGGTCCTGTAGTACAGTAGAAGTGTGTCAGAATTTAGTCACTGCTATACAGGTTGGTACAGTATTACAGTACTACTGATTTGCAGAGCCAGTGACTCTTTTCTTTCTCTGCAGCCATCTTTAATCATACGTTGTCAGATACAACCACCTAATCCATTAATTTATATGAATTTCAACTTAATTTCAATTCAGATTTATTTGTGATATGTTTTACAAGTAGGCCTATATGCAATTTAGTAATGCTGCATGCAGTCATAAGATAAACATATGATGGACACTGGAAGGAAACACATTAGGAAGCTGTTCTGAGGTTCAGGGAAAAACATGAAGTATGTTTTTGGAGAATTTTGTTCTTGATGTAAACACTGAAACTGAGAGTGATTCTTGTAGGTTGAGAGTTAAACAGTGAACAAATACAGTGTGCGGGTGTATTTTGAAACTTGATTAAATGCCATGTCAAAACTTGTAGTCTCTACTTGGAAAGTACAGTACAGTAGGGTGAGATGATGCAAAATCATCCCACGATTCCCACCTTCATATACATGTAGTGATGCAGGGAATAATTTAGTGTTCAAGTTTTGCATAGCAGTTCTGGGTTTTTTGTTGATTCCTTGCCAGAGGCAAAAGGAATCTATGCGATGGTGATGTCGTGTGTATGTGTGTGTGTGTGTGTGTATGTGTGTATGTGTGTGTGTGTGTATGTGACGCTTTGCTTGTAAACACGATATCTCAAGAAG
>JAAAJZ020416447.1:0-12052 GCA_010015985.2 Actinopyga echinites
TCATGAGCAATGATAACTTCAAAAAAGCAATCCATCTCTGATTACCATGCATCCCCCAGGCATATGAAAGGTATTCATTAAATGGGTTCACCAATTTTAAACTCCAAAGATATGGTGAAGAACCAAGACAGGTTCTGTGTTTTTCCCCTGCATCTTTCATTTGACCAATTATCAAGGAGATATTGGGTGAATTATATTCTCTTTCCTTGCTGCTTACCTTTTTTCTCATCAATTTTGAGTCCCCTCCCATCCCCATGTGATACCAATTATGAGATATAATGGGCTAAATTTCCCCAAACATCAGATATTAACAAAACACAAAAGTATATGAATCCTATAGACAGTGTATCAGTAGAAGATCAGAGACATTAAATTCACTGTCAATTAATGAATCACAGATACCCTTCAAGCAAAAAGTAACAAATGTACTTTTACATAAACACAACAATTCCCAAAATTCTACTGACTGTAAATTTCCACAACAGGTTGTTACTTCTTCAGCTGTCACTTCCCTACCTGACCTCTACAAATACAAACCACAGACAAGAATGAAATATTCAGAAAAACTGACAGCAATATTAGAACGAATTTCTAAATACACAGCTGGGCTGACCTGGTCCAGCATGTCCTGGGAAAACTATTGCACAAAAGGTTGAAAAGGGTCACCATTCAATGGACAGCAGCTGTCATTAGATCAACTGCTGTAAAAACCTGTTTACACAGAATTTATACATGTTTACATGAACTTTTGCTGCAAGTGCAAATATAGATTGCATGCCTTAGAGTTTTACAATTTATAATAATGGAATCTCATATAGCGCAAAATCAGCGACGCTGCTCAGTGCGCTTTACAATAAATACAATTAGAATAGTCAAAACATTATCCATTTAACTTTTCCTTGTTTCAAGCATGGGATGATAAGCAGCTAAAGCCAACTATTTCAGATAATTGTACTCAGCAGGATAGAATAAAGGGAAAAGTTAGTTTGTGATTACTCCTAAAAATTGCTAATAGTTACGGTGGGGTGGGGTGGGGGAAGTGGAAAGTGGGACTGATAGCTGAAAGGAAAACACTATAACACTACTGTACTGTACATGTAAAACTGGAATACATTTTTGTTCTACTGTTATTCTACAAAGCAGAAATTTTTAATGAATTTTTAATTGAGAAGTTTCCTCTTTGTTGACTTCCATTCCACACGAGGAACTTCTCCTTTCACTTTGCATGATAAATATTATAAGTTCTCAAGCATTGTCACACCTATTTCCTGTTATTTGTTGAGAAACTGTAAGAATGTTATGATAATGTTACGAGACCAAACAAGACTGAGCAAACATTTAATTTATACATGAAGCAAAACTTTGTCCAATCCTAGCTATCTAAAATACAAGCTCTGAAGGAAAGTCATTTTGCTGTACAAAGTAACCTTCAAGGGTAGAAAATACTACGATGGCATATTACAATATTAAGTACTGTATGGTTCCTCCTAATTCAGCATTTTAGCTTGAATTTGGACATCATTTATCTGTTATCATCATGTATGGGAGCTCCCAGGTCATATCAATGAGTCCAAGGGTATTATTATTAATATTATATTATTAAGAAAATCATGTATTCATCCTTAAAAATATTCTTTATCTTCTAATCAATTGGAAACATAAACCTTTCTTTCCAAAAACTTACTTCAAGATCCTACCACAATCCCCCTGTTTATTTTGACATAGTTAGTTTTCATATCCCATTGTTTTCACTGAATAACTCAATCATACTCTCACCAGGCCTGCCCCTTCTAACCATCATGCTTCTTCTTTGTTAACCTCATTATCACCATTTACCACAGTGAATCCAAAACAGCCTTAACACAGTTCAAACATCAGTAGCAATATTATAAGACTCAAGTCCACTGCAACTCCTTTCAGGTTAAATACATTACAATTAAGGACATTTCCAGGGCCCAATGGTCATGATGGTATTCCCACTAGGTCTTTAACTAATTGACCTTTAAAATGTTTTGCATGAGATGAAAACATTTGACCTGAAGTAAAATTTCAAACAAGTATCCCCCATCCTCCCCCTTTCCTGTTCCTCATCATTGGCAACACTGAAATTGCAATTCCCTGTGGATCACTGTATTACATTCATACTACATCACTTAATATGTGACCTGGACTGTAAAATTGTCCTGTCCTTTCCTTAAAGGTTAAGGTGATGGTTTTCCCAGCGACCTGTCATCTTCATCAGTATATTCCTAGGTAACCAACCATACTGTGTTTAAATGTCTCTGATGAGGTGCAAACATGTGATCCAAGGAAAATGGAAGACCACAGTGATTCATCCCAGTGCCTTTGGAGTTTAAATGGATTAGGACTGTGTTATTTTAAAACTCCCAGATGCTCCGTGAGGTGTACTTTACACTTCATACTTTAAAAATTGAGTTAGGATGACATTTTTACACGAACCTCTAGTGGTAAACCCAGTCAGATATTCTCTCTTCCAGCCCCCAATGGTTAAATTGGATTATGAGCTCATCGTTGTGAACGACAGTCACACTTTCAACTCGTTTTATACTACTGTATGTGCAGAGTTCCAATCGTGCAATGCTGTCAATTGCTTAAGTCTTCCAAGAAGGGGGAGGGAATACACTAATATGCAATGTCTTTTTATTAAAAAATATTGCGTGAAGTCTAAAACAAAAACAGGATACTGTATGATAGAAGTAAACTGTTGATTAGCATACATGGTTATGCATGAGTACGAAAAATTCTCATGGTGCTATACAGTAGAGTACTAAGCAATCAGTTAAAATAACAACAAAGCTACAGCAATCTGTCATCATAGTTTTGAGAATAGAAGAGAAATGGGAGATTAAAGGTTTGGCAAGGGATCAGAAAAGGCTTGCACAGGCAGCACTGCAAACAGGAAAGTTTTTGAATGAACATGTGTCACTCTATTCTAAACTCACCATTATCTTTCTTCTCGCGGGGGCTACGAGGGGGACTCGAATCTGCTACCATGGATTCGGAATTATTAGCTGAATGATGAAAACAATGGAATATGGGTCAATGCTTGGTGATCTTGTTACCTCAGTATTGTACGTGACTCACCTGGTCCTTAATACCAACAAAAGGAAGGAACTGTGAAAAAAGACACTTATGAATGCGACAACTTCGCATCCACATCTTGACTCCATCAGTGTGAAATGCGATTCATAAACTGCTTCCAGTTCAAACCACAGGGGACCTTAAAATGCAAACTGAGATGAATTGCGATGTGTCTGCCGTACTTGAATGGAGGACTTTTGGGTTAGGATTTAGCCAAGTACCACTCAAAATATGGCTTACAGCAGTCTTGGTATATTAAATTTATGACAGCAAAGATGTAAGCTTTGTGTGTGTCTGTGAGGTACATTTAAACTTAAGCCAGCACCCTGATTCCCCAGGTTCATCCACGGTAGACCTGTTCTCATTAGCAGCAGACTATATCTGTAGAATCTGTATATTATGACTGGCACCAATGGTTCTGAAAACTTGGGGCTCTGCCAGACTGAGGGGGAATCTATGTCAGATCAGGAAAGGCCAAGTCGAACAATCCAGGGTTTTGAGCTTGTTGATGTAATCACCAGTAGGAACTTTACAAGCATCTATGGCACACTCTAGAGTTGAGGGTAGTGAGAGGTACGTAACAAAAGGACGATGGTATAACATAAATATTATAACACTTAGCCTTCTGTAATCTGGAAAACCTGAGGACAACATTTCCTCCTGAAAGTTTCTCACACTGCTTAGTTCTCTGAAATATTTTTAGCATAAACACTACAAATATTGGCCAACATATCAGTTAATACCAATATAATCATTGTTCTATTAACAAGTGCCACTTTGAGACGTCATAATTATGATGGTTGTTTGTTTCATCGAGTGGACACTGTAACATGACTACTATGTAGCCAGTCTTCAGTAATTATCATTCTTTTGTTTTTGTTTTCAAGGTCACCAAGCTCATGATGACCAGTCTTGTTTCCCTGCAGTGTCCTTCATATGTACTAAAATCATCAATCGTTACCTACCTGGCTTTGTTTCATCATCAAGGCACATAGCAGACTACTAATGGGGTTGCAGGGCATGGTTGCCTGGAGCAACACATGGACAGACCCATGATCTGTACTTGGAAACTCGAAACCAAAATTTAGGGAGGGGAATTAATCAAAATACTGGAGATCATGTCCCAAAATGACCCCCTCCCCCTGATAACCCTCACTGCTACTAATTTTCCCTCCTCCAAGTCTCTCACATGACTCAGTACCATACAACATCTGTAGCAGGAACACTGCTTTATTGGCTGGCAGGACAGTTGTCAGAACTATACTCTTAACCACTGCCAATCTGAGGATAATCTGTATTCATATTGTAGACACTATAGCGGCCACGTTATAGCAATATGTCTGCCTTTGTTTACCCATCAAGGCACATAGCAGTCTGCCTTTGGGGTTGGGGGGTTGGGTGGTTATAACTGGAAAAGCACTAGTAAAGACCCATAGGGTTCAGTTTTTAGAATCTTGGGAGAAAAAATTTGGGACAGGGAATTACTATAAATATTGAAAATCATGCCCTAAAATGCCTCCTCATTACCCTCACTGCTACTTTTTTTTCTTCCTGTATATATGTCAATTTTTCCTGTAGAAGGTACACTCAAACTGTATGTGAGAGACAACTTTCAAAAACTGGAAAACTTACTTCATCTTCAGCCAAAAGAGAAATGTATTGCTTACAAATACTGTACGCTATATTCTTCAATCTACATGATGATGATACTGTAGCATATGGTTCCTAGACAACTTCAGACCCAGACAACTGCCCCCAGGACAATTCTCACCTGGGCAATTTCCCATCTGACAAGTCCTCCCCCCCCCCAGCCCTAACTTAACCTTAGTCCTTCCCTGAGGAGACTCACCAGGGAGGGGGTTTCTGGGGTGTCAATTTCCCCAGTGGAAATTATCCTGGGGAGGTTTCCCAAAGAGGAATTGTTCAGGGGAGTTGTGCAATTAGGGTAGTGTATATACATGTAGCACTACTATAATGACAAGGACTTGTTTGTTCATGCTCAAACCATGAAGATCAGTTCTAAATTTTGTGAATCTGGTTTTCAACCCCTCAAAAAAATTGAAAAAAATTTAAGTTGCATGTAAAAGAACAGCTTTTTACATCTGACTTTGTTGGATGGTTTAAATTCTTTAACAGCTTGCTGTGCCACACTAGGTGAATAATTTCCCAACCTCTGCAAAAATATTGAAGTGATGTCACTACCAGGCCCTTCATCATGAACTTTGAACTACACTGTTCTTGATGACTTGGCTCAGGGTCACCACTGTGTATCTGCTGCACTTTCATGGTTGTTATTTGTGTAAAGTTAATTATCAAAACAAATTTCAAAGTTTATCAAACTATTACGTCCCCCCCCCCCCTTGGGGAGCAAAAGCTTTTGCTTCAATCTTCAGTATGAACTCAGCCACTGTACACATAATGGAAACATCAAGGATTCAATTCACCTCCTGAAAAATGTTGCTATAATTTAATGTTAGCTTTAGTTCAAACTTGGATTAGTATTGATATCTACATACTAACACACAGGGAAAAAACAGGCTGAAGATCGTAGTCTTCCAAAATTACTGCACCACTGCAGAGGATTGCTCTTGACCAAGTGGCAAATTTTGAAAAAAAAAAAAAAATTAATTTCCTTGACCCTTCATACTGGTCCCAATTCATTTTCCTATTAATTTACCAGTACGCCTATTAAGATACCCCACTTTTGGACTTAAATACTTCAATGCTACATGTATGTGTCTTGGCTGCATTTGGTTTGAACCCTCAAAAATTCCTAAAATGATCTTCACCAGTTTCCAATCTCAGTACATTCCAGTCCAAGTGGTGAAAGTGTACATAAGATGACTGCAATCATCCAGTACTGAAGATTTGCAGTGTTCACTACTACCATATGGTTTTACCACCCATTTATGTATTTTTGCCTCAACTTGCCTGTATATAATTCCCCACGATCATGCCTGCAGTTTTAAACTAAGAACATCCCTTACCTTATCACCTGTGTAACATCCCTTCATAAGCTTCTCATATATGCCAGCTTTTCATCTTCGTTTTTTTACGCTGGTACCTATGAGTCACACGTTCTGCACGATTTAAAACGCTTGCTTCACTACCCTTGTGATCTGTGGCAACAAGTCCCTCCTTCCCACAAAACATGGTAATTTATGCAGGTTTGTTTGGCAAAGATTAGCAATTGTTAAAGTCAGCTAGTAGATTTTAAGTAAAGTTAATGGGACAGTTACATGAAGAAAACAGGAAGTTATAATTCCAGTATTATAGCAGAAGCTGTTTACATCAATAACTTTAGTGACATTGTTTTCATGTCTTTCTCTCCAGGGTAAATGCCTAAATAATAGGTTGTCTTGGCCCTGTCATTAAGTATTTCCTTTCAGATAAATACAATTTGAGAAGATAAAAGCATGCACAGCATGTAAAAAATTAAAGTGGACAAGCCTCTACCAGCGAGCTGCTACTCCCTGCCTCTACACACATGCAGGCACTATATGCAGGAGTGTATTTGTTAGCAATGTTGGCTATGGCTCTATGCTTTTATACAGTATCATGACTTTCCTATTCCTACCAGTGATGAGTTGTAGGTTAGGATGAGTGCTTCATTCTAGCATGAGATTGTAACTTTTGGTCAAAAATTAAATCACAGATTCCATTGGAAGACAATCAAGACATTAAATCTTAACTGCTCAAGTCTAATTTTGTGAAAAAGTTTGGGGCATACACTGATTTTCTGTAACCTGTCATCTCATCTTCCCACTTTCATGGCAACAAGTGAGGAAAAAAGAAAACAGTTTGAACTGCTAAACTTGACATTAATAGCTTAGAAAAAGGATACAAGCCAAGGGTAGTGTACTGTATATGGGGGTTCTCCAAATGTAAGTACCTGCAGGCTCATAGGAGTATGAAGGGTGAGTCTGGGGATAACAGCCCCCCCCTTCCTTTAGCAAAATCAAAAATTTTTGTGGCAGACAAATGTTAATTTCAGTCAGAGCACTGGCATTTCATTTTTTAGGCAGTACCTCCCACTGTAAAATTTCCTCCTGTAAGCCTTTTGAATAGCTATCACATTGCACAGTAGTATAAGAATCTGTTCCTCTCTGAAATCCTTATTCTGGCCATATATGCATAGTCAATGGTAAATTTTCATAGGATTACTCATACCAAAAGTGGTAGAAGGTTCTACCAATCAAGCAGTTTGGATATAATACCATCTTCCATCTTCCCTCAACCAACTGGTTGGAAACTGGGCCGTTAAACTCCATCTAACCATCTAACCATCTCAATAATGAGTAATTCCCTTAACCTGAGTTAATACTGACCTCAACAAAGCAAGAAACTGATTCTTCTTCAGAACCACAATTCTACCGTAGCAGCCACAAATTCTAGATTCCAAAACTGAATGCAATCACTAACCCTTTTTCAATCAGAAGAAATAGGTTTTTGTCTATGCAATTGAGCAGCTGGAAAAGTAACAAATCTTTCGTCTCCTTTCCAGAAATGAAAAGTTCCCTTCCGTCTATTCAGTTACTGACCTCAATGAAGCAATCGGGTTGTTTTTAATACTTGACTGACTAATACCCATTAACACCAGACCTTACACAGGAAGGCAGGCTACCACTGAGTCATGAAGTTTCCTTTACCCAGGGCAGCCAAAATTACAGAACCGCAAAATCAATAAAAAAAAAAAAAACAACAACAATTGCGTCCTCACAAAATCAGTTCACACACAAATCTCATTTTCCCTCTAGCTTCAATAAACAGACATGGTTAGTGGCATTCATGAAAGGCCATATGTGCCAAATGTATTAAAACCAACACTGCTGACTATAAGTATACAACAGAAACAACATCTGATAGAATCTTACTAGAATGCTAAAAAAAATTAAGTTCTACTTCATACATATCACACAAAGAAATGGCACAATTTATCCTTCAAAGACTTTTTAATTCCTTTCCAATTTTCTGCCATTTCAAGTTTCTCCCAAGTATCTTGGAACAATGCATATTAGGTGTAGCAAGGGGTATGTCTATGTTTGCACATTGAATTTTGCTGACTTTTCTACATGTTTGAGCATCAACCCTGTACTTACTTTGGTTTTGTTTAAGAGAGACTCCAGGTTTCATTGAAATCAACAGGGACTCAGAGCAGATTTGACCGCAAAGAGCCATAATTTACAGGAACCTGATAAACAAGGCCACAGTAATGGAAACAACACAGCACTTTTCAAGCCATGCCCAAAACATTCATTATTCAGTCTTTTTTTTTCTTGTTTTTCTCTCCTTCTGTCTTGACCTTCAAAGGACTTTAATTGTTTTAAAACTATCATCTATATCTTACTATGCATCTTTACAGCTCATTAACTCAACAATGAATATTCATGAAAGAAGCCAACCAAGAAAACTTGAAACATTAAAAAAATCCTCCTTTTTAATCTCACTCTTCAATAATGTAATTTTTTATGTTTGTGCTGAATACATTTGTCTTGATGCTAGATAAATTAAGTCCCTGGGAAAACTTATGCCATTGTTTACACCTTCCCAGGGTGGTTACATGAAGACCTTGAAACAAACACATATCTACACTAACCATCCTGGTAGGAAATATCTCTGCCAGCAGTCACTAACTTGACAGTGTCAGATTAAATTACCTTCACGCCAGGCTATATGTACCGCAATCAAACTGAGATGTAGCCCTCAATTACCGTAAATGTACTTCATCCTAGATGCACCCTAGTTCTGACATGTTCAAAACAAAGGTTCTCATTTGAAAGCTCTTTTACCTTCCAAGGGTATCATTTTTCCTTGGCAAACATATAAGACCTGTTTTGAAAGAGTTTTATCATACTTTTTGCAAAGTTGGGATGATTCTGACAGGTAAGCCAAGAGGAATTTCTAGTGATAGTGATACCATGTAGTAAAGTGGATGATTGATAATTCGGTATTCAGTTAATGCTACTGATTTTATTACATTCACTGTATTAGGTTCACTTTTCCATTTTTTGTTCTTGTCCAACAAAAAGATAGGTAAGAAGATAATGCGTCTTATCTCCCTCCTTCATACTTCATAAGTGCAAACTTTCCACGAATAAATTTGCTCAAATTGAAGAAGAACAATTATTCATACTTTTCATAATTACCTCATCAAAACTAGGCTCATTTTCTTCCTCTGTAAAATTACCTTAATTTATAATTCAAAATTTTTAGAGGCTCTTCAACAGTAAAGACAATGTTCCATACTTTAAAGGCCACATCATGGATAAATTAATGATGTCTATAAAAGTTCAACATTCAAACAGCTGCTTGGTGTCTATACTGAACTGTACTGTACTAGCTTGCTCATTGTGTTTACATGTGAATAAGTCAGGTCTCTAAGTAAATATAGGCCTGTATATCCACTGAAAAAATGAAACTTTAGCTTTGTTTATGTACAGTCCTTTTTTATTTAAAAGAAGAACAAAGATATGTTTAAGTTCAAGGGTAAACCTAGAGGAGATACTTCAAATATGCAGGTAGACCTACAGTTAAAAATGTATTACTAGCAAGGTGTAACTTTGCAGGAGGGGCTTCAACTTGAGCTATTTTTCTGAAAAAGGAGCATTGGGGTCCTCTCTGAGAAAATTTCAATGTATAACATTTATATACAGCGGTCGTGCCAGCCCTCACGACATTGTCAATGACAAGTTGGTAACACCAACCGAGGAGTTGTAAAATCCTGTAAATAACAAAATATAACTTTCCATATCCTTATTTTGTCGTAAGTACAAAATACGTTGTCAAGTCCCAAGACCCGTGACAACTTCACACATTTGATTTATCCACAAACCTCGCTGTTCTAGATTTATGTCCAAGATATCATGCCATTTTTTTCATTTTGTTGAAAGTGATATTACAAAAGAAATCTAGATGACACATCAGTTTTTACCCCCAGCCACACCCCAAACTGGGAAGTCATACCCCCTTAAATTTATAAATGAATACATTCACTCCCTGACAAAACTGGTGGTAATGGAAATATTCTTCAATTTCCAGTACCTGTGTTTTCAAGTGCTGGGACAGATGCGGCTTGGCACCACTGAACTGTAGAAATCAGTTCTAAGACTTCTTCTTGAACCACTTGAACAGCTTGACCAAAATGGTCCCATTTTAGGAAGTGTTGAGGGTCAGGTAAGAACCTTGCTCCACTCAAGCAAATAAATAAAATCCATTGGAAATCCATGCACTATGGCTCCTACTTGGGTCATCAATTCTTCCATCTGCTTTTCAATGGTATTATAAAGCAGAGTGGTTTATGTTAAAATTCCTCTTTTGTTCCCATAGAGCTTTGAAATAGCAGAAAGGGCTACTGACATCTGTGTGTTAATACTGTGGGAATTCATGCAAGGTACTTTTTCAAGGTGCGCAGTAGGTCATAGTGTTGTATAAAACTTGAAGGGAAGCATATACTATATACACAAAAGATTTCAAACTCAATTATAAACAGGTCAGTTGTGTTCTGTCTTTTGGACTGGAACACCAACTGCAAAAGTCAAGGTCTTAGCTTTTGTCACTGGTAACCAGGGTAAAGAGGTACACAGCTCAGTGATAAACAGTATAGTTGCATTCTTCCATTCCCACTCAAATAGTAGGAACTTTTCATCCTACACTGTGTGTTTGCTCAGGAGGCTAATGATGGTGTTAGTGATTCAACACCGAAGTGACACTGAAGTCAACACCAAATGTTTCCACTGGACCCAGTGTGTATGTACTTTGTATGACCTTAAGCTAAAGCTTATGGACAAAAAGTCCAGCAAAGTTATGAAGAAAGAAAATTTGAACACGCTTTCTGCAACATGGTAAGGGTGGAGGTCATGTGTTTTAATCCAGGGTTAACACTGACCACAATTCATACAACAGTATCAACACCATACTTAGTATTGCAACCCTGATCCACTGCAGGGTTGAAAATGCACAACCCAGGACCTGGGAGGAGTTAAAACCATGCATGATGTTTCCACAGGGTAACCTGTAAGTCTCTTAAAATTGTTCACCTTTGAAAAACATTGGCTGCACAGTGCTTAAGATTCTTAAAGGTAACATCAATGACTTTGGTAAGCAAACTGTCCATTTGAAAGAACTTAACCCCTCCCTTTAGCTGAGAATTGTCAAATGCAAAAGATCAGTTACGTGGGATTTTCTTTTTGGCTGTACGACTGACAAACTGTTTGACCCACGGTGAAGAGGAGGGAAGGGGATAAAGAGTTGTGCAAGTGGGCAAGACTTAGCAGTTAAACTACCACAATGCTTTTGCCTTGTTCTACAAACCTCATGAGGGGCAAGCAGGGGGGATGCCAACCCATCCACTCTCACCCCAGCCCACCCCAACTGGTGACACCTATGGTACAGTAGTAACTCTGTAGGTGCTTTGGCACACTTCAGCAAGATCTCTTGTACATTGAACAATTGCAAAATTGGTTCCTTCACAGAGAGAAGGAGGAAGGAAAACAGGAAGGGTGGTCACCACAGATATCCCCTGGCCCACCCCATCTGGTGATGCCTATAGTACAGTACTATTGTACTTTGTCACACTTCTGGAAGATCTTTGTTGAACAATTGCAAAATTGTTACCCTTCACAGCTGAGGAGTGGTTACGCACTGGTGAAAACTGCCTTCATAGCAGGCATTCTGGCAGGCACCTTGATCAGTTATATAAAACACAAATGCTAGCACAAGACAGTAAAGACAGAAGGTAAACTTCTTTTGGATATTGAAGTTAGAACATCTAACATGGCCTTCCATAAATGAATATCCGCAAGGCAGAATAATACTGGTTTAGGAGGACCATGCAGGGCCAGGGCAAACAAAGTTTGCTCTGCTGGGATATGAAAACTTACAGATTAACTTGCTTTTAGGGTTCTTTCCATACCCCAGTTATACTGTTAAGGACTTAATTACTTTGTTATAA
>JAAAJZ020417549.1:0-12052 GCA_010015985.2 Actinopyga echinites
AGATCGCAAGCACATTTCGATCAACTCAACATCAGTAACAGACATGATTTCTTTTAACGATACGATCAAAGTTTCATAGCGATCACATAGCCTATGCACTAACCCTGCAACGTTGCAACTAGAGCTAGTGGCGGGAGCTGCCAATGAGCCTAACTTTTTCTCCTTACTCTTTAACTTTATTTTTATTTGCTCTTATGAGTGAACCAATTTTACTCAAATGTTAGTATTACCTGTCACCTGCAAATTTATGACCAATCTATTTGCTAAATTATATAGATCTATTGTAGGACTGCTGATAAATTACTGCCTGGTGTCAGACGCTATCAGCAAACATACATACATAAGTTGCTGAGAAACACCACACTTAATTAGTTTTCATGTTGTTTGTGCACAAACCTAATGAACATGATAGTATGGCATGATTCACAAGTTATTCATGAAAACCATAAATTTTAAAATATGGGAGGAGGGGGATGTTTCAGCATCTGGCAGAATTTCATCACACACACACTGTTTTACATGGTAACTGACTGTAAACACTACACTGCTATCAGCAAAGCTTCCCATTTTTATGCTGATACAGAGCTGATTTGAGCTTACCTTTGATCTCTTCCCCAAGAATGCTTCCTGCGTAGAGTTGCAAACCATAATTTATTTTATTGTACTTTAAACACTCTTTGGCAGATAACAGACAGTTGCAATGCTAGTCGGTTCTACCAAATTACTACACCATTACTACATCCTCTATGACTGGAGACCCCTGAAAGCAAGCCCGTATAAACCAGACTTAAAGAGCAAGGGGGGCCAAACCAAACTCGGGGGGGGGACCTGTCCGTTTGACGATTTAGGGGCTTAAATGTAGCTTACACTCATACACTTGATGGTTCGTACGTAACCAACTGCAATTTGTTAGTGGATATATCAAAGGGGTGGGGTCTGAGGGGGGTTCCATAGACTGACATACATCCATGCAGTTATTATAGCTTCAAATATTTGCAAAGATCTGTCAATTGCTTTTCCCTCATTTGAATGATCCTTGCAGTAAATTTATATCTCAAACTTGTAACTATTCCCAGCATGCAATACAGTATCTAGTTGACGTAAAATTTTAAATTTTCCCGTGTAACCTCACCCCTATTTAGTAAGTATGGCACATGTCAGGTGGGGTATACCTGACAAATAACACTAACTATGCATTCTTCCCATTGGGATGGACATTAAAACAGGAAAATGTTTTTCAAAATTAACATATTTTGCCACTTGAACCCTGAAAATTAGTGTGAAAGTAATGATAGATCTGACTAAAATCTTACCTAAACTTACATCAAAAATGTCAATTTGTGGTGTACTGTAAAAATACTCAATTGTGCAAACCAGCCATTCACATTTAGCAGACTGTTAGCTTCAGTGTAGTTGACAAATGGAGCCGCAGTGCTGCAAATTTGACACTTACACTGCTGAAATAATTAAGCTTCTCACATGATTCTAATTTTGAAAAATCACCTCCAAGCTATATTTGTCAATTCTTCCTTCAGTTAATTTTGCCAGAGAGGTGAGTAGGGTTAAAATGGTACCAACAGCACGAGCTTCTTGGCACCATCATGACAGAAACGGAAAACAGAGAGGAGACCACAGGAAATAATGGAATGTTGAGTACAGAAAGGGTACTTGCACTGAAAAGTATGTAAAACTCCCTTTCAGAGCAATACTGAGAGAAGGTGCGCCTACTTGGCAAACAGCATTCCACTAATGTACTGTATGTGAGATGCTGAATGAGGATTTTATCAGCTTTCTACAGGCTATGTGTAGGCTACAGTATGTGTCAAAAGGCATCTCACTATTTGTGAATTTAACGACAGTACAGTTGTCATTTGAAATGTTGATTAAGAACATTGTGCAAATGATGACATCATACCGTACACTTAACCAGCTTCCAATAATTCTGAGAAGGACTAACATTATCTGAAATTTTTACTAAAATGGGAAGTCTTATACCTGAAAGTTTCCATCTTATTTCTGTAGGTGTAACTCTTAGCCCTTAAAATAAGAAAATTTATTCACATCCTGACCTTCTGGTCTGAAAATCTTACCTAACAACTTCTTTCAATAAACAGCATACTGTACAGGTATTGATCAAACCAAATCAAGGAATAATTACAAATTTTCAAACTTATCTCATAATATTGAAGGGCCCCAGATTTAATTTACAAGGGTCATGCATCTGTTACGTACCATGTTTTTGGTCTAATCATGAAATGTTTTGAATTGTACCTGCTGAGTTTCAGCATACGAGATTGATCATGAACTTCCTCAAAAGATCACTGATTATTAATGCCATACAAGGACCACCCGCTACTGCGCAATTTCAACATGATATGGACAATTTGTAAATTTGAATGCTACAGATTGTATCCCAGAATGTATGGGAGATTGCCAGCTCCATGTGATCATCAACTTGGGATGGGAGGTGGGGGAGGTAAACTACCAATGAGTATCATGCAATTTCAAAAGAGACACATATCTTGGATTGAACCTATCAATCTTGGACACCTGACAACATTTTACAGTCTTATCAGGCAATCCTTGATAACTGGAAACCATTTAATATAATGTACTGCTTGCACCATATGCCTCCATTGAGAACACAATGACTTAAGTATCACATATAGGCCTACTCATACAGGTGACCTATCAGTATGCTACAGTTTGAGAACAATTTTCTTGAGAACTATAAAAATTTTTGATAGCAAGGGAGTTGTAGGGTCATAAGACTGACCCAAGACGGATTATTTTCATTTAACTGAAACTAAAAACGAAGATGATACCGATGATGACATTTCATTTGATACTCAATTTCTGCTTGTGTCACACAGATCTCTTCATTGTTCCACAGCAAAAGAGCATATTTTCAAATCTTGATATTTCTATCCAATTTACCCCCTGGCAATAGATAAATTGAAAATTTTCAGACTGGCAACTGTGCTTGTCCTCTTTGTGATGTGATGTAAGGACGACTCAACCACAAGGAAAGCCTGGTGACCTCAGCAGCCACTGTCCTACACTGGATTAACCACTAAGGTGTCACTGAATTTTCCTCAATGTTTTGATGAAGAAGAGAAACTCCCACATGTATCAATAGGCATATGGTTTATGGATGAATAGTAATACTCATATACAACAGGCACAGAATAACAACAATAACAACCTGCAATGGGTAAATTATGCAGAGTACACCTCAGAACTGTGAAATTGCAGTGAACTTCCTCTGAGGTTTGGAAAAGAAGAGAATCTATTGATCCTGTTTGGTGACAGTAACCTTGGTGGTGGGCTACAGTACTGCATATCAAAGAAACAAGGTTAATCACATAGGGCCTACAGTAAAAAACAGAAAAATGCATTGTAAAATTTATCAACACAGGGCTGTCCTACACTGTGGAACACAATGAGTTGTGACATCATTTATACTCAGCACAGAAAATCATCATCCTGATAATTCTTGCACAATGTTTTTAGTCATATGGTAAGGGCATCATCTGCTGTGCAAGAAAACTTGGCAAGATACTAATTTCAGGCATTTTGTTAGATAAAACCAACAGAAAAGGAGGAGAGAAATGAATGTAACATAGGAAATCTCACCATTCCCAGTAAAACTGTAGGCTATAACCCTTACAAAACATTATGAAGGTTTTTTTTATCTCAAACCAGAGCTGTCTCTTTCATACTTTCAGCTTTGTAGCTTGCCCCCATGGTTGTCACTTTGCACTCTCCTCTTTATCCACAGGTTTCTACACAATAAGTTTTATCTTGCTAAGTATATTTTAAATATTCCTGGCATTCTATATAAACTTCAGTGCATATACGTACCTTCTACTTTCACAGCTGGTTGCAGTGATGAAGGTCGTGGTATTCCAGTCTGGGGTTTTGCCAGTTTTGATGGTGGCTTCAGCCCAGATGGCTTGGCAGGAGTAGTCATCTTGCCAAATGACTACTGGTTGGATGGTTAATAAATGAGTCACATCAGCAGCCTCTAAACTAGGTACACAGCTTCTGCCAGAATTTTAATTTAGTCTGAAATAAGACAGAGAAAAGATAATCAAAATGAGCACTTGACGGAACAGTAGGCTATATGCACAACCGTAAATACTGTACATACATGTAGCAGATTTATAGTAATAACTTACAGCTAAAGAGTAACAAAACAGAGGCAGACCTAGGAAATCCTGATGGAGGGCTAAATGTAGATTTGTACTCCTGAGGGAACAATTAACAGAAAGTGGGTGTCACTGTTACATTGGAAAATTCTGTTGAAGTATGGGTGGGTGCTTAGGTATAAAACTGGTGCAGTAGAGCACTAGTGTGCAAGAAGTCAACAACATTTTGTCATATTTAGATTTCACCAGTTTATGGTGCTGTTCAAAACAGAACCAGGAAGAGACAACTGTATGAAATTTTCCAAAATTCTCAACAAAAGTAGGGATGGGAGAACTAGTCACCAAAGTCACCCTCTCATATTTACACTGCAACATATGCAGCCACGTGAAGTGCCAGATCTTCCAATACTCAGAAAAGAAAGGGTCCTCTTTTTGTCAACTGATACCTCCACCAGAAAATAAGAAAAAAGATAAAACATGAAACGCAGTTCACAGGTTCACAACACCTCTGCAATGTGCATGTTAAACACTACCATGTCTTATATGAATTTCATTCATACAGTAGCATACCAAGTAAAATAGCAAAACATGAAAGCACTACTAAACACAGACTAGATGTTACTGAACCACTTTAATACGTGTGCAGTAGTAGCTTAGAGATGAAATCTCATGATTCACCAGCAATGATTCAATACTGCTGTGAGGAATAGAAGAAGAGGCACCCTACTACAGTAGTGGGAAAATTAGGCATCAATCACATACCCTCCATAATACACAACAATCTAAAATCTTCATAACTGCACAATGCAATCATTGGGATTAATTCAGAGAGGTGTTAACACCTGGCTGGAGTTCACCATCTTCTTACTGTACCTACCCACTCAGAAGGCTACATAGAAGGAAAGAAATCTTTCTTGCCCAATGAATGGTTTATCACATCTGACAGCTTCATGATCTAATTAATGACAATCTCACCCCTCACAGAATCCTCTCTCATAACAAGTCCACTCCCATCACAGAGGTGAAAATTAATTTCCCTTTCTCAAAATTAAACACTGTACTTAATAGTGCCAATTCCTACCACACTACAGTATGCAGCCTACTGTGTGATTGCAATATTATCACTTATAATATTGAAGCCTGAAACCAACCTAAGTAGTACATAAGTTCACCCTCATCAATGTGGCTATATACAGTGCCAGGCTGACACACTTCAACAGATCAGCCATACATCAGTAATTGTCCTGATCATTCACACTCTCACACATAAATAGATAAAGAAGTCCTCTTCACTTGAAGGTAGAATAGCTCAGCAAGCCATCAAAAGTTCATTATCTTGAAGGGCAATGCAAACATGAGTTTATATTGCTGTAACATTTATCTTACAGCTTCCAAGATTGCTACTGTACAGTACTCAGAACTAAATAAACTGTGTAGAACGCAAACCCTCATTTAACATACGGATTGAATCGGGGAGTTGCCAGTCGAACACTACACAGCACAAGCACTGTAATGCTGTGATTAGGTAAAATGACAAGCAGCTGAGTGGTAGTGCTCCCTGTATGAGCAAGACACATTGTACACATGTGACTGTGAGTGTATAGCTCTATGTTCACTTCAAACAGAAAATTTCATAAAATGAAGCGAAGTGCTGTGGAGCACATACAGTCAGCCGATACCTACGTACAAATTACAGCTGTTAATGACAGTTCTGTGGCAGATACAGAGTGCCACGAAGTGTCCAGCTGACAACGTCTTTCACCACTGAGGAATCTAGGGTACATAAAATAAACCATGCCTCAACACAGCAGTAGTGCCAGCACAATTAATGGCAACAAAGTACAAAGAACTTGACAAATTCATACTAGACAAACTTGTCAAAATGGCATTTCATGAATGACAGGAGATTTTATACCCTATAAAAGATAACCACATTTAGGTAGATTGGTAAAAGTATAGTTTGGATACTTCTTTTTCATGCAAGATATAATGAAACTAATTTACTGTACATGTATTGGTGAAGACAGGAACAAATCATTTTCGATACAAAGAACTTGCACAGAACTGAGCCTCACAAACAGGGATCCACAGAACCCGACTTGAAATCTGGCTGATCATCAGATGAAAACTGTAGCTTAATGACAAAACAGGTAGGCTTGTAGTGTGAGTACAAAGTCACAAACTTACAAGCAATGCCCCGAATATCAGTATGAGTGTAAGTACAACTACTAAGACTTCAGTATGAGTACGAGTGCAAGTACAATGCCCCAAATATGAGTATGGGTGACAGAGTGTGAGTGTGAGTACGGCTACTAAGACTTAACTACGAGTACAAGTCTGAGTACCTTGTTTTCAAATTCTCTGCGCATGAGCATGACAAAACATACCTGTACAAGTTTTCAGGTTTACTTCGCCTGATTAAATTTGAAGTGAGCACTTATGATAAATTCAACAAAACTTGAGATACAATATACACTGTACCAATCTCTCATGTTCTTGAATCTTGACAATCAGAAACAAAGTTTCTTTACTTTTGACTGAGTAGACATAGCATCAGTATATAGCTTACTGTGAGTCTGTGACTCACTTTCCTAAAAACAGGCCTCGCCTTCATTCAAACTGTCATGATTCTGCTCGATCTGCACAAGTGCTGTCATGTTGTGTTCATGATACTAGTGCTACAGTACTTGGCCTAGGTGTCACAACCTGAAACAAATTTTTCCTTTTCCAGAAAAACGAATTATTCAAATGTTGCATTCTTTTCATATTTAATGGTTAGGAAATGTTATGTTCAATGTCCCATATTGTTTTTAGTATGCCAGTTGTAGTACCAGTACTCATGGAAATGGTTTTGGTAAGCTATGGTTTATTTTAAGTACGGTGGTTGACCAGCTGAGCATGGAATTCCACACCTGTTCTCCATGTTGAGTTTGTAAGGAATCCCTCATATCTTCAACATGTATTCTAACAGGACTTAGGTTTTCTGTTTATAAGTCCAATCCCTCATACCTTTACCAGTAGGTTTTCTGTTTATAAGTCCAAGAATCATCACACTGAATCATGCAGAAATGCACATATGGAAATCAATCATGCAGCAGACTAAAGACAACATTTCCTTACAAAACAATCTCATGAAACCACTTGCACATTGGTTCATCGGGTTGATTTCAACTAGTGGCATTACTTGTGCTTGTACCCTTGTACACAACTGCTTGCATGTATGTAGTAGCTAGTCCAGATACACGTTTCAAAATGAAGAATCAATTACAGGTATCCCAGTGAATTTGTGTAAACTATCACTGTTATGGTACTCTATAATACCAATTCATATTTTTGCTTATACAAAATAATTGGACTGATTCAATTATTACTAGGTCAAAAGGGTGGCTTAGCTTTCCACATTATTAGTAGAAATTTCCCAAGGGTGAAATATGAGAGTTCAAATAGCTTCAATTAGCCAGGGGGTAAGATGAGCTAAGGGTATTAAATACCTTGAATTTCTTGGTAACACTTTGATAAGAAAAATTCTCTGTGAGAGAGACCCCCATGGCATTTCTTTCAAGTATTTTTATTTTCATTAAATTCATACCAAGTTTGATAACTAACAAATGAGCAAGGTATAGTCTGCAAAACTTTTGATCTGAACAAAGGAACTTCACTGACAACAGGGAAAATTGTTTGGTCACTTCAAGCATGCTACAACAATGTAGCTCCATGCTCCAAGGGTGTTAACAGTTCATGGGCAATTGGCAACTCTAATGTTACTTAAACATTAGCTCCCATGCTCACAATTCTATCATACTGTACCAGGGAGTTGCCAGTCAACTCCCTGATCAAACACAACTTCAAGCTCTGTAGCTTTTACAATTTTAAAATATTATAATTATTCCATAAATCCCAACTCGCAGAGCTGGTAAAATGTAATTTCCTGAACACTCAAAACTTGAAAAAAAAAGAAAAAAAAACTTGTTAAAATAACAACAGTTATCAGCAGGTCTAACACAGACAGAAAGGTCTCTGTGAATGCCAAAAACAAAAACACAGACAGGTTGGTGAGGTGAAAAATTATAAATCACACAACCTGTAATTACAAAATTAGCTCCTGGCAGACTCAAAGTACATCCTGGTCCAATTAAGATAAATTTGCTGCAACCATGCAGTAAAGTTTTTCATTAATTCAGCTTCTGACCCTTGTTTCAATGAATACTTTAATCAACCAGATCTATATCATTACGTACAGTATTAACTACTGCAGTAAAAGCATTAAGCTCAACTTTTTCTTGTATCCTCGTTATTATAGTGACCATCTTTCACTTTCACACGACAGGTATTATGGTAACTATGCATTGTACTTACGATCAAAACTGAACCATATTAATTGCTGTCAATGCTCACCCCACCCCATCCCCTCTCAAGTAGACCACTCAGTAACAAAGATCAAATGCACCATGCTTCGTACACCTGAATACCTGCAAGGTTAAATTTCAAAATTTAGAATTTTCACAACCATAACAAAGGACATGAGTTCTGCAGCTGTCTTTCACATATATACTGACAGCCAAAATGATTGAAATGATTTGCTGTATTTTGAATGAAAAACTTCTGGGAGGAGAAAACTGATAACACATCCTAAATTTAACAACAACATGTTTTCTCACTCAAGTTATATCCCAATTTGGTACAAATGAGTTAAACAGGTCACAGAAAGATCAGCTGCAGGCCTTAATGGGCCCCTTTGCAATCACCCGGAATGAACTTTGTGGGTAGGAGGCCTGTAATTGGGTGTCACTTTGAGAACATGAATTATGGCACTTGAGGTACAGAAGGTATGATTTAAATTATTATCAGGGAGCTTCCCTGCAGACAAGACAGGATGAGTGCATCACACCATAGTAAACTAAGCACTAAACAGCCGCAACATTTTTAACCCAAATATACTTGATTCAATTAACAAATGGAGCAAAGCCTGCAAACAGCTTGACTGAACAAAGTCCACTCCTAGTTCAATAATTATATGCATACAGTAGTTTATCTGCCATAAGAACAGTTCTGCCCTACTATCCTATTCCATACAATGTTCAATTTCCCAAATGACAAGTCCTTGCATGGTTTGAAGTCATTTGAGGCAGACACAAACTGCAAGAAGGGCACAGATATGAGGCTACAGTAGACCTTCGAATTGTGGGCATCAGTTTAGAAGAAAGAGGCATACAAGGTCAGAATAAGTTTGCCAAAAAATATTGAAAGTCTACTAATCTGCCTTAGGAAAGAAATTACCACCAAACTGGTTGTGATTTCTAACACTTCTTCAGATCACATAGATTGCAAGCAAACACTTCCTTTTCCTCCACTAAAATAGCTGAGCTAGGGTGGTCATAATATGTAAGAAAGGAACAGAGAAAAATAAGTTCACCTAACGAGTCGCATGGAAAGATTCACTATTAAAAGTTTCATTTTAAAATGACTTCTTTAGACACCAATATGTGAGTTGTGCAGAGATCACTGCCTCCAGATTTGGCAGAAAATATCGCCACGGTTCTAAGCCGAATCCTTCCGCTTGCCGTCTGCGAATTTATTGATCTTTAAAATGTGCAGGAACGCGTGGTCCATGTACAAGAAAGGTTTTCCGTTTTTCCCTTCTATTGGTGTGTTGGCACACGAGGTTGTTCGATTTGGTTTGACGCGACTACGGAATGCTTATTTTCTGGTCTCGCTGACTTCTGCGTTGGCTGCAATCTGGCAATGGCATAGTAGTGCTAACTGCATGGTACGGGCGTATCCACTTTTCAAATGACATTTCAGTAGACTCTAAAAACGGCGAACAAGTGTGTACCAATGTTAAATGCTTGTTAGGATGTTAACGCTAGGATAGTGACAATCTGCACAAAATGTCCCTACAATAGTCTTCACTATGTACTGTTAATCAATGTTCCTCAGTCAATTGATTACAGTGAAGAAACAGACCTCATTTTTTTAATCATCTTTATTTTGTTCTTCACACATTTCAAACAGGGAAAGCGGAACCAATTTTGAAAGGGGGGGGTAATCATCGACGCGGCCCAATATGTACAAGAAAATAAAAGCAGTCAAAGGTGGCCCAGAATGCCCATGGCAGGAAAACTGCGTGGGCTAAAGCCCCTAGTTCCTCCCCTCCCCGTCTCCGCGGTCCCTGTAAAAATAACAAAAACTATTCATATTACTACTTAAACAAACAAACCAGTACAGATATCCCATTCATTGATAAAATAATTTAGACGATTGTTTACTGGTGCACCATATTTTTAATACAATAATGCTTCGTTACAAATTAAATCAATGCCTCTATTGTCGGCTTCAAATATACATATTTATCGTATAAAGAAAACATTTCTCTAATAGAATAATCCAGACTAATGTTTTATCAAAAGCAGGTTAATACCAAACGAAACAGAGTTGACATCCAAATTGAAAACCAACTTTATCTTAAGCCTAACTAATTCTCTTAATTTGTTCCAAAACTTAAAGGAAATAGGGCAATAAAAAAGGAAATGCCGAATAGTTTCACAAGACCTTAACTTCCTTAAGTTTGCCAGATTTTCTCCCAGGTATATTTCTAGAGTTAATTCGTTATCAGGTAATAAGACTTCAAAAATTAGCTAGACTTGGTACCCCACCCCAGGATCCAGCGTTTTCATCCTTGCTAGCATATCGTACTAGCATATAGATCAAACTTACTGTAAGTCGATTCTCGTCATCACACTTCAGAGTATAAATAGTTGATGACTAACGGAATATTGAAATTCAGAAGTAAAATCATTATTATACGCCATCAATTTCATGAACTTCTTTTATTGTCTTAGATTTTTGTATTTTCACCGATAAAAATTTAAGTTAATAGAGTGCCTCATCATTTCTCAACATCATCTCATGAAATCTTGGAAACCAACTACATTTTGAAGAATGACGTAGACAGTAATTAAAGACTTCTATGTCTGTATGTTATCGTTTGGTAACAAAGGACAGTAATTTACTCAAGTCTCGAAAGCATAACGTAATATGACGTAATTTGACGTAATAATACCATGGCTTTGGCTGCTTTTACTTGGGCGCATAATATTTGTTTCTTGACACCATATATTAATGCATATCGTTTAGTGATTATTTACCATGTTTTCGCTTTGAATCAAACAGAGTCCGATTTCATTTATTTGAGAAATAACCGTCTCACAAATTTTTGTAACACATAAACTCCCTGAATGTTTCATTTTGTCCTTTGAATAACCTTACATTGTTTCCATTGTTTTCGTGTGCTTAATGAATATTCATTAAAGAATAACAGGTCAAAACAACGTTAATGAGTCACATTAGACATTGTTTTGATGATACAATTAAGCCTCATAGGCCTATGACTAATTATCATCGTTTTCATTTCTTTGTTTTTAGAGTATTATAATAGGAGAGAAGATGACATAATTGGTGACGATCACAAGAAACCGTCTTCAACACACAAAGAAAATATTTTTGACATAGGCCTGTTTAATGTCAGCAACTGTGATTCAGATACCCCTTCCCAACCCCACCCCTCCCAACATGGGCAACAAAGTTTAATACATATCTTTCTTTTCTAGTTCATCTTCTCTTCTTTATCTGACAGAACCCACTCGTATCTGTACTTTTCCACTTTTACATGTACCATGCATACTACGGTTTCACTGTTTACTTAAGCCTTACAGTAAGCAAGCACTCGCACAGTATTTCATCAATTAGGCTGCAAATAACTAGAGTTTCTATATAAACATAGCACAACCAAATCAAATACGTAAAACCAAGGTTGATACAGCCGATGAAATATGGAAAACAGATATGAAACTGTATATATGAAACTAATTTGAATAATTAAATCAACTCCTTTCAAGAGGACG
>JAAAJZ020418653.1:0-12047 GCA_010015985.2 Actinopyga echinites
GGAACTCTTACTTTCATTAAGTGTCTACTCTTTGGTCTTAAGTCCATAGAATAATTGAGAGCAGCCCACCTCCTTTGCCCTCCCCCAAAACAATAAATATGTGGCCAAGGTTAATAAGCCTTTCTACCCAGATCAATTGAAATAGGTCCAAGATGAATGCTTGTTGTCATTCTTGAATGTTCTCCTTCAGTGGATCTTTAATACACTGTCTTCCAGGGGATGGTTTTGGTTGGTTCATCATGCAGTGAGAAACTTGTAACAAAAATATAAACTCTCATGGAACTGTTTTACTTGTATTTACTTTTTATTTCCTTGAAGAAAACAGTTGACAAGATTTTTGAACTTTTAAAACATTTTGTGTATTAAGAAAATTGCTTGCTAAATTTTAGAATTAAGAAGTACAGACTACTGCATATTAAAGAAAAGTTTTTTCTGTATTTTTCATATTTTTATATTTTTTTATTTTTTATTTACTCCAGGAGAAAGAAAGAGAAAGGAGAGAGAGGGAAGAGACGGATAATGAGATGAGACGGAAAGAAGAGCTGTTGAATGAACTGCTTCAAAAGCAAGCAGAGGTAGGGAAATTCACTGAGTATTTCTCCCCTTACTGCCACTCCAACCTCGCACAGCCCCCACTCACCCCCCTCTCCAGCCATCAATCCCAGGTTTCCTCTCTTAACATTGACAGAAAATGGTCAGTTTAATTCATAGATGTTTGCTTCCCACACACTCACTTTTTTCATATGTCTGTCTTCTCTAGCTGTGAAATCTTGTTGAATACTTGAAGAATGAAAATCCATCTCTAACTCCATTTCTTGCACTCTTCCTGCATGTCTTCATCCATTCCTGTCTATGCAACCTTTCTCCACGTATCAGCTCATCTTTCCTATCTTGATATTGTAGATCTGAGCAGAAGTGTGATCAAGCCAGTCCTCCCTCTCTCTTCCCTTCCCCCATTCCCTTCCTCCCCCTCCCTATTCTTACTTCTTCCCCTCCCTCTATCACCCTTACTCTATGTGCTTTATCTCTTTTTCCATATTCCACCTCTGTCGTCTTATTTGAATTTACATATATGAGTGAGTGGACAAAAAACTTCTGAATTGGAAAAGTTTTGCTGCAGTTTTTGAAATCACCAAATTAAGTCACCAGCAGATGTCTTTAAAAATATATAAACTGTACAATTATCAGAACCTGACTAAGAAACACATCAGTAATTGGTACAACCCAAAACTAAAGTTTTTTCTTCTTTTGATTTTGACTTTCCTTAGCTGGAAGCCAAGTTGACTGATCTGAGCATTACTGAAAAACAAGCCAAGGAAGAGAAGGAAATTCTTGAACAGGTAATGAAGGGGTGGAGGTATTGGAATGTATGGTAAGGGAGTCAATCCATGATGTGAATTTCCTTTTACAAGCCAATTCCTGAATTGACAGGCACTACCTGGGTAGAGAAGATTAGAATACCTGCCTGCTTTGTTCATTTGTAGTTTCTGCAAGCGTCTCTTGTCTACAAGAGATTTGGGGACTCTTGTAGGAGAAGCAAGCAAACCTTTTCAATGGTCAGATAGGCAGGTGTGAATGAGTGGTTTTCACCAATAAATTACTCTTAGAATTTCTCTTTTTGGCTATTAAGATAGTTTGTGGTTAAGGCTGGTGATTTTTTTTTCCATGGGATAAATCATGTCATGTCAAAATCAGATCATGTACAAAAGGGATGGGTAGGGGCAGAATGTCCTCTTCAGTGATTTGTTAAGACAGATTTTATTTATTTACTTACTGTAAATCTTGTTTCCAGAGGGTGGCTTGGTCAGCTGAGGTGTATCTTCCTGAGGACCTCAGTAAAACTTTAACAGAATTTGTAAAACGAAACAAAAGTACAAACTTAGCTTAAAAGGAGATAATTTACTTCAGATGGAATGGGATTCAGGAATTTCAAAATATGTTCCGAGCTAGTCAGGTGGGAAGTAACATTTTCGTCAGGAGAAAGGGACCAAGGGACTTAGAACTGTTTGGTGAAGTGGTTGACTGCACAGTCCCAATCAGCTTAGGATGGGGAGGAAGAATAATAGAATTGTATGGTGAGGGAATTGACTGCACAGTCAGATTCTGCTTTATAGGGAGGAAGGGTAAGTGTTCTCAAGATGTGAACACAATAAGTAAGTTGCCAGGAATTTGAATGCAAGGATTTTGGAGGACAGTGCTTTAAACAAATGCTTATTCTTGCCAGAAAAGATGCTGATTATGTTGATGAATAGTAGTACCTCTGAGTGTGATAGAGCTTATCTACTAATCCTTACTACAAGGCTGAGTTAAACCTTTTGGTAGCTACATTATTCATTTACAGACAAACAGCCAATTATTTGGTAAATTACAATTTGCTGAGAAGGACTTGGAGCAAACAAAATCTTACCTGAAGACATTACAGGACAAAGTGAAGGAAGAAAAGAGAGCAAGGGCAGAGTAAGTATAGATTGGTTGCTATGGCAACTGTGTAAATGATCATGAATAATAATGAGTGGATTCAGACTGGTTTCTACACTCACAGTTAGGTAATTTGACATGCATATTGATGAGTTGGAGTGTTAATGACTTAATTATTTTACTGGTATCTATCACTATTTTTCTTTTTCCCTTAAGTAACGGTGATTCAGGTTCAACCTTAGAGTACTGAAAATATTGTAGTTAAACTTTGCCAGTGAGAGACTTGTATTGTGAGTACAAGAGTATTGTCTCTTGTCATTAGTTCAAGTACAGATATCCTTTTCCACACATACCAGCATGCGATGTTGGAGCATTGCATAATCAGCAATGGGTTACTCCCACATTCTGTGTCAGTAGGAGACCTCTATTGTGAGTACAAGAATATTGTTTAAAGTACAAATACACATATTGCTTTCCATGAGTATGCAGATACAATGTTGCATTGTTATAAAGGCATCAATGGATTTCTCTAAAATTCTGTCAGTAGGAGACCTGTATTGTGAGTATAAGAGTATTCTCTCTTCTTGTGAGTCTGAATACACATTCTTTCTGTTAGTAGGAGCGTGCAATGTTGCACTGTTGCACATGCATTAGTGGGTAACTCTAACACTGTCAGCAGCAGACATGTTTGTGTGTATAATGTTATAAGCACAAATAGAAATCTGTTCTCATCTGATTGCTAGAGAGAGTTTACATCCCTCCCAGTGAGTATGAGTAATCAGTACTGCTTAATTGTACCAATACGTCACTCTCACATTCTGTAAGTAGGAACTCTGTGCTTTCTGATGTGACCAATTTTAGGTAAATGTGCAGAACTATGAGTAGCGTGTACTCATGGCAAGTATGTTCAGTAGCAGGCTTTTAGTGTGAGTATGAGAGTATTGTGTCTGGTTATGAGTACTACAGTAGTATACACATCCCTTACTTAGAGTAGGAGCAGGCAATGTTGTGTTGTTGCATACATGCCAATGAGTAACTCACAAACTCTGCCACTGGTGACTACAGGTCTATTCTCTTTTTTTTGTTATTATGAGTAGACATCCGTTCCTATGAGTATGAGTAATCAGTGTTGCATAATTGTACCAGTACATTACTCTCAAAATCTGTGAGTAGGAACTTTATAGTTTCTCATGAGTCCAGGTACAGGTAAATGTGCAGAACTGTGAGGAGTGTGTACTCACGGCAAGTATGGTCAGTAGTGGTGTATCACAATCTTGTAGAGAGTTTCACTTCAGGAAATGAAAATAACTTCAGTTCCAATTAAGATTTATTCCTCAGATGTTTGTACAGTAGTTAATGTTGAGTCAGGAGAAAAAAATGTGTGGATGAAATTATGTATATGAAGGGAACTAGGGAAAAGAAAAACTTATCAAAGCTAGCGTTTAGGCAGAAACCTTAGATAAGTACAGGAACACTTATTAGACCCCCAAAAATACCTTAGCAGAACAAAAACAGGAAAAATGAAATAGCCATTTTCAGTTTAAATACATGTTTAGATTAGTGTGTGGTGTATTCTCGCTTCATGCACCCATATCTGCAATTGTCTGGTTTTAATGAAAAATGCATCCATCATCTTTTTGTAAATTTAAAAACATAAACTGAGCTTCCAGAAAATTGATACAGTTATTTAGTTGTGAAAATTTTACAGACATTTGAAAAACACCAAAGTGCAAATCACATCTGAAGAAGTGGGAACTGCTGCTGCCTGACTTGGTGCTTAGTGAAAGAGAATAATACAGTACTAATAATAATAATTATACATGAGAAATTTTTAACCTTGAGTGCTGTGGTGGTTGCCAGGTTTGCAAAGTCCCTGGGCACTGAGAACATTGAGGCGTGGAAAGATTAGTGAACTTTGTAAAAGGGGTCAGAGAATAATATTACCAGTAAAGTGGTAAACAAGATGTGAGGATTGTTACAATTTATAACTTATAATATTTATTATAATGTTTGTAGTTGCTGAAACTGACCTCGTGACTTATACATGTTTTATTCACATGTAGTGCATCACTTCGGGTCACAAGAGGAATAGCTGAGGAGAGAGCAAGCCTATGTAAGCAGCTTAATCTACTCAGGTAGGTATTAAAACATTAATTAATATTTCAATAATTTATGAGCCATAAAGTACGAGAAATAAGTAAGTTTTGAAATTAATCTTAGTTTAATTGACTTTATTGTGAAATCAGTCAAAATTGTAGATAAATTTACTTCACATGAAATCAGTGAAAATTGTTTGGTTTTCTGGTAAAAATGACCATAACATGCATGGTGTGATGTCTGACAATATGTAAAACAAGATTTAAAGTAACAAAGACTCTTGCCTTGAATAAACCAGCTCGTATGGGCCATTTTTGGGAGTCATTTAATCTTCATTTAGGTGGACGAAAATATCCCATGTGACTGTAAAATCAAAGTGCATGTTTTTATCTTGTGTTAAAGACAGAAATATTTACCATTTAATAATAAGGTAATACTGAATGAACACAAGGAACACAATTGATAGTAAGGTAATACTGAATGAACACAAGGAACACAATTGATAGTAAGGTAACACTTAATGAACACAAGGAACACAATTGATAGTAAGGTAACACTTAATGAACACACCATTTAATAGTAAGGTAATACTGAATGAACTCAAGGAACACAATTGTCTCACTTGACACAAGGTCAAGTGAGATGATTGCACCCATACAATGTGTGCAATCTCATATTCAAGAAAAAATAATGGCAGCTGAAGAACGCGGTGGCAACAGGGAGATGCAGATGCAGACGCAGGTGTTGAGCTGGTGGTGGGATGCAAACACACCAAAAAATACATGAAAGCTAAAGTGTGCATGCGTGCGCGTACACTGTGAGTAATTCAGAACTACCATATTGAAGTCGGTTTTGTTATCAGTCTGCAGTACATGTAGAAGTTTAATGTTTGGCTTTCTTGTGAGAGATGTCTACATTAAAGTGAAGTGTCGCACGTTTAGTTGTGAAGTGATCTACTTAATATAATAATAGAAATAATTCAGGGGGAGATGTAGCCTTTTTAGAGTAGCCCAAAAGTACTTATGGATTAGCACTTCATGTAGGGTAGCTTCCAAAAATTTTCGGTCAAATTTGGGATCTTTTCAATTTAGAGGTCATTTCAGATGGGAAAACTGGGGATTGCCCTTGATGAAAACCCACCCACCTCAGGGTTCTACCCCAGCCTGGAAAAGTCATGACATTGTATTTGCACTTTCCAGGCATGAAAAAGCAAGGGAATTTCATCAAAAATGACAGAAACCATGGCAAAATCATGGAGAAGTCATAAAATTTTGTAAAGACTGGTGTAAGGTCTAATTGATGAATATACAGAGAGATTGTTAATTTAAACCTCCTACCTGCTTAGCTTAGCAGCCTTGCTACAAATAGCACTGCTCTTGTTCACTTGGGCATAGCACTGGTACTTGAAGAAGTGCTTCATCTTTAACCAGTTAACTGCATATAAATGATATATCCATCATGTTCTAACTTCACGCTACTGCGTATGATGGATATACCTGTCTTGAATATATGCACCAAAATATGTCATGTAATGTCCAGTCAATCAACGATTCACCCTTGAAAGATTGTTTGCTGTGTGCAGCGAATGTTCTGGCCCTATTGTCTGTTCGCTTATGCGTAGGATGGATATAGCCATCTTCACATTGAGACACTGATAAGAACATTTCACTCACCCGGAAGATTTCTTGGATGTGGTGCTCTGTTGACAATCTCCAACAGGCTACTGCTAGAAGTTTATAGGACCACAGCTACAGTGCTACAATGGCTGCATCTTCATCAAAGAAGAAGTGGTTGTCTACAGAAGCTTCGAAGAAGCTTTGCAGTGTTTATTTGATTCAGATATTGAGCCAGATAGTTACCCAGAAAATGAGGAAGAGGAAGGGTATTTGCATCGGGCAAGTGATTTAGACTCCAAAAATGAAAGCATCCATTCCAATACAGCAGATTATGATACAGAGCAAACAGATACACATGGTATGAGCTCCGATTCCAAAAGTAATGACAGTGCTTCACTCAGGCCTGGTCTACTATGGTGTATTATTTTTCCAGTGTAAAGCAGAAATTTGCACCAAAAAATATACATTTTTGCTAAAATTGATTCTGCAGTGGAATAAAAGTTACAAAATTTTAATTCTGCAGTTAGCTGGTTAAGGGACTGGAGGCACTGTACCTACTCAAAAGCTTAGCAGCCAGGGAGAGATGCAGTCATTCAACAGCAAAAATCACACGGAGAATAGTGCACATGCATGGTCAGAGCAGGATAAGATGAAGTAGTAGTTTAATTGCTGGTTATGATGTTTACGTCCTCCCTGAATGGCTGCTGTGTTTTATTCAATTCACAGAGAAATGAACAAGAAGCTGCTAGATGAGAGAGATGCCTATACATTGAAGGGAGAGGTATGAAATCACATGATTAGTTTCTTTAAAAGTAACGTCAGAAAATACTTCAAATGTTTCAGAAATAAAATGTGAAGAATTCCTAAACTGCAACTCCTTAAGTTTTCTTCTGTGCATTTATTGCCAGTAGTTATACAAAATATTGAACATGTTGAAAATAATGAATTGAATTTGACCTGAATTGATGCTTTTGTAATTGCTTTTAGGTTTGTCATTCACTTATGGATATGTGTGAAGCTTATGTTTATGACTTTAGATTTGTATAAATGTGAATAGAGGAATTCTTTAAGAAGTTTTCTTAGGGATAATTAAACAATCACAGGGAACTGCTTAGTAAAATTCTGATTTGAAATTTTTGAAATGTTTTTCAGTCTTAGTTTGCTTTGCATCCTTCTGCAAGGAGTCTGTGTTTACCCACTGATAAGATAATCTCATTGTCACTTTCCTGTTTATGTATTATGTATTATATATTCCTTTTTCTTAAATACACATTTTGCACCTGTGAAACGGACTTTGCCTTAACTTCTTTCAATATCTCACTGTGTTAATTAGTACTACGTGTGGGATTTTACATACATTCAGCATTTGTATGTTGAAGTGGGAGGATACACCGACTTTTCTTTTAAAAAGAAGATGCCATGTTTGAGGAATTTTGCGGAATATTTGTAACAGAGCAGAAAGACAGATTTATTTTGTGTGAGGAATGATTTAAGTCTTATTACTGAACTATGAATTCTTCAGTTTTTCTTTGTTTTTTCATATTTATTCATTAATTTCATTTATTTGTTTTTATGTTATTTCCTTTTTTTAATGTGATTTCTTGTGCAATAGGAACTAAATGGAAATACTGTTGACAGAAACCCTGTGGTGAAGCAGGGTTCTATTATGTCAGATTATTTTGACCCAGGGGATGACCATCCAAAGTAAGTTTTATAAATTTCCATATGTTAGAAAGTATAAATTGATGAATATGCATGAATTGATTTTGTATAATATGTATTCTTCAGAAATAATCCGTAGTGATATCATGAAAGATGTTCTTGTCCAAACCTCATGTGGCTAGCTGTGTTGTATCCATATATTGTACTGAGAATAATTCATAGTTTACAGATTGTTTTTTTCTATTTTTGAAGTAAAAACTATTATGAAACTTATGAATCTAATGAAAAAAAGGTGTTAGAGATGAAAGAATAGCAACCATAATGCTTTATTCAAAACCTATCTTTGTCCTTATTTATGTCTGCCATGACAGAAGGTAGGTTACTATTTCTGTATGTGGATGTTGAGCATGTATTGGGATAAGAAGTTTCCAAAAAGCATGTTTATCAGATTTGGAAAATTGCATTGTTATGAGAAGAGTAGGAACAAGGTTACATTTTGAAACTGCTTGATTCATTGAAATATGACAAGAGCAGGGACACAGCTACATTTTGAAACTGCTTGATTCATTGGTTAGAAAATTGTATAAAGTTGGGAAATGTGGTCAGTGCTTGAATGAACTCTGCTTTGATGGGTGTGGTGTATTTTAGGGATATAGCAGGCATGCGCATAGTTGCTAGCCCCATCCATCTTCGTTGTCCCATCTTCATGATTCAACAAGTAGTTCTGTTTTCAATAAAGTTGAAGCACTCGCTGCTGGTGTAATACGAGTGTCATCCAGCGGTTGCGCCAGCCCTGGAAAAGTGGACAGTTACTAAGTGGAAACACCTAATCATCAGTTGGAATATTTTATAAATAACAAAAAACAGTGTTCTGTGTCAAACTTTCTCTTTTGTAACAACAAAAAATGTTCTCAAGTCCCCAGACTTGTGACGACTCCATACATTTACCTGGCGCTAACATTGGGTTCAATATGTAATGAAGTTTCAACTAGTATGGTGGTTCAGTTGTAAATTTTGAAAATTTGATACTTTTCTCTCTGGTGCTATTGCCACTTTCAAAATTTTTTTTATCAGAATTTTCTGTCAAAGTTGAATTGTGTGTTAAGTGTTGTTGGTGGGACACAAGCTAAAGTGTATAGAGCTGGTGGAGGGATGCATGCATGTAGTACCTATTTTTGTCAGCCCTGGTCAATTATTCCTTGTGTTAACTTTAAAACCCTTTTACGCCAAATAATGAATTCAAGAATGTCTTCTCAGTCAAGTGTGAGTAGATTGGATTAGATTGCTAGAGAAAATGATAGAGATATTCTTTACTGCTAACCATAATTATGCAGATATCATAGCTTAGACCACTGAGATTACAGTTTGAATTTAAATTCTGTTATGAAGTGCTTTCCTCTGACAGATATTTTTAATCATCACTAGATTGTGCAAGCATTCTGATTCTACCAAAATGCTAGAGTCAGATCACCTACCTCTAGGGGGTTTTTCCCTTTTGCACAAATTATTTTTTTCTCTTTTTTGGAAGGGAGGGAGGGCTGTGTAATCTGACTTTTGACTAGGTCAGGAAAGCCCACCCATGTACCATGTAACACAGCCATCTCGAAGTCTGTGAGTGGATTTCCCTCACATTTTTTGTGCTAGAATTGTAAAATGTGCAGTTCCAGAAATTGAGCCATTATTAAATTCAAGCTCTGTATAAACTTGGCAGGGGTCAGGTCTAAAAGTATGTGCTTTTCATATTGAAAAAATTGGTAAGAAAATGTTGTCGAGAAATGACGTCATTCTCTTGTCATAGCAATTGTTCATGCCTGTCATTGGCCTGTTGTTTAAAGTTCAGAAAATTTCATCGAGTACACCGTCGACTAACTTGAAAGTTGAAGGTTAGTCAAGCTTTCCTCAGAAGTTACCCTGACTTCTTCAGAGCTGAATATGTCCTTAAGAAGTCAGGGCAAATTTTCACGAAAGCTTAACTTGACTTTTAGTCATTCGAAGTACTCGTTGAACTTTTCTTACTCGTATGGATTCCCAACGAGAATGCCTTTCTACTTATCTGTTATTTTAAGTTACATATGAACAAGGGTCAGGTCTTAAACAGATCTTAAACAGGGTAACCGTTGTTTTTTTTTTCGAGTGATTTCCGTACTTTTATTCAAGTTATGAGGAAACTTACTTAGGTTAACTTAGACGTAACAACTTGTTAAATATTTTGACCTCTCTCGGTTGAACAGAACCATGTCTTCTAACAAATACTTGTCCTTTGCAAAAGTTTCCTTGTATCTCATTTCTGATTTTAATCGCCGAAAATCATCTATCAACTTTGAATCGCTTTTATTATTTTTACCACAGCGTCAACTGGCCCATTATCAGCTAGCAAGTCTAGCATCCGAAATGGAGGACCCAGGTTTAGTTCTTGATGACGACGATGAGCTTGGCCTTGACACCGTACTTGCTCTCCCGCCAACAAGACAGAAATTCTGGGACTCCGATTTCAGGTCTTAAAGTGCCCCCAGTGGCACTGCAGAAGGTTCCCAAGGATTTGGGAACTGGATGGGAAGAGAGTTAGAAAGAAGGGGGTAAACTAGAGCCACCCCTGAAAGAGGAATGGAGTGCTGGTCCCACAAAGGTACGTCAATTGTGATCCCGGTACTATCCTTACGTCATACGTTTACCTTTAAATCATCATCGTCACAAAGTTGATAATTTTCTTCATCAGTAAGAAACTATGGATACATTATTATAAATTAAGTACCTCGGCATCTATAACAGTTCGTAAAAGTATATCACTTCATATTTTAAAATATTTGCCCTTTTCCCTTAATTTTTGCAGATCATGGGACCTCTATTGAGAAGCACGTCTACAACATCGAGATTCACCCTCCTCGTCTTAGAACTGAAATCAAATCGAGGATTTCGAGGACAGAAAAAGGCAAACTATTTACATGAGAACGATGATTTCTTTCTTTCAATGGCATCTTTACCAAGGCAAGATAGTGAAAGGGCCAAGTTTATTGGCTGGGCAAGTATCGGTGAACGCTTCGCCAATTGAAAAGCATCAGCTTTATTGCGATTGCTCAAAAATTTACTTCCTGTTTGTATCGTTTCCGAGAAACCTTGTTGGACGCTTAACATGAACGGCGTGGGATAGTTGCTTTTCAACTAGAGAACTGTGCCAATTTGAAACACTTTATGAAAGGGGAAAATGCCTGACAAAAGGAAGTTAAAAAACTAAATCTCTCCCGGTGTCCAGTTAAACTGCAACTGGTTAGACAACGGAATTCCATTTAATTAATCTTTCCAACAAACGAAAACGTAAACAGAATGGTGTTAATCAAAACTACGGAGCCATAACAGAGTGGGAAACCATGATTGGAAGCTATGTTGGCAGATAACAGATATTGGTTGGCGCCATTCATCTTCACAAACGTCAGCTTAAAAATTAGTACAGCCATCTTCCAGCGTAAGACCTAGGAATGTCAACAACCTACCAGTTACCATGAAGAAAGAAAATCTGAATGCGCATATACATGAAATATTAAGGAGAAGAAACCACTTTGGAACATGTAGAATTTGAACGACCTCCAGCTACCTTGACTCCTCAGTGTGCTAAAGAAGATCAATTTGCTCCGGGATCTTCAGAGTAAACTAATGCTCCATGAAACCAACGTTGACGGTACTGGACTTTCAAGTAATCGCATTCAAGGTGAAAACTTACCTGTTGTACAAAAATAGGGCAAAACAAAAGAACAGGACAAGACACTGAATAGACCATATCGCACTTGATAAAACGAAGATACCGGTCAAAAGTAGCTGCCATGGATACGAATCACTCAGGGAAGCATTTTTGGAGTTGCCTACCAATTTCCAACGCTCTTTGGCACTTTTCTTGGATTATGTTGATAATTTTTGGACCCTCTCTACATGCCATCCTGTTGAATACGTCGTCTTAACCGTCATATCTACAAGAAGTAATTTTAGAAACCAGTCCCGTGGTCACGTTCGCAGTTTTGGACCTGTAGTGTGTTACTTGTATTGTTCAGAACAGTGTTTAGTCTTCAATACCATTATTCACCACGGGGCGCCATACTTAAACGTTTTCATCCAAGTCCGTAAATGTTGTCCGTATACGCCAACGAAATTCTGACCATGCGCGCCGGAACCAACAAATACTATGAAAATTGCCTGTCTTGGGGGTAGTTCTTAGTGGTGTTGCTAAGGGATCTGTTCTCGGGCCCGTAGCCACGGGGGGGGGCA
>JAAAJZ020419762.1:0-12044 GCA_010015985.2 Actinopyga echinites
GAACACGGTGAAAAAGAAGGCTGAGGAAAACTGGTAAAAGGTATGTAAAGGGGAACAAGTTAAAAAAGGTCCATTCTAATGTTGAGACCGTGAGGGGAGAGGGTCCCGAGCTTCATGATAAGCCGGTTAGAAGCGGTTATACGACAGCTCCCTAGTTTAAGCAAACCTGGGTGTTTTCAAAAGGATTTAAAAGGTTTTAATATATATATATATATATACTTCGTGATGGCATGTAAAAGGCACTTTTCCGCACGCTTAGTTCTTTCAAATTGATATACCTTCACCGTTATTGCAACTGCTTTACATGTATTAATCAAACTGTATAGACGACAAATACCGTAAAAACATTCAAATTTTAGTGAAAAACGGTCCCATGTTTGTGATTTACCTACCAATTTAAGATCGAAGTGACGAAACCATTCTGTTTTATGCAAAATTCGAAGAAGTGGTGTCTGGTTGATGTAAAGATACAACTTTCTATGACCGTTGAAACACAAAAAGTGATATAGATTGTGTAATGTCAGGCTTAAACACTTAAAAAGTAAAACTATCACTGGATAAGGCCCTTAGGCCTTTTACGTTGCAAGAAAAAAAAAACACTTCATAAGTCATAACGGTCAGAAACGATGCACTGCGCAGTCCTAACCCTAAAGTATTTGCTTCAGAAGGACTGCTTGTCCTTATTCGACTTACGTCTGTTGATATCATGACAGTCTAAAATGTTTAGTGTGTATCTATACTCATTAGACTGCGTTGGTTTCAGTTCTTGAAGAAATTTTTGTTAGTTGCTATAATACTGGTAATGAAAACACTGAACGGTAACTGTTTGTATATTTGTCTGCAAAAGAAGGTAAAAGGCTTCGTTTCATTTTTTATCGAAGTAATTTAATCCGGAAGTAAATCTTCTCGACCTGTCCAAAACCCCATCCAATCTTCAACTCACTTCTTATTGCTTCAAGATCACTTTGGGTAGGAAATGTAGATTTTTAGGCTGTTAATATTTTCAGAACCACACAGGAATCGAGCCCAATTTTCACCAAAACGGTTGAATTAAAATCCTCTATTATAAATCAAAATAATATTTATTGTAAAAACTACTTCCGAGTTTCAGTCTTTACCAAAGAATCTATTTAGCCAAAATACTACCTTTTATACAACGACTGGCTGTGCCAGTTATGATAAGTCTCTCCGCGGGTTTCTCGTCATCTTACAATTTATTCCTTCTTCTTGTTGTTCCACTACATTAATCTGTAGTTTGTTAATATAATAAAGTGAGAAACTGTTCTTTGCAAATTAGTTCTATCACTTACTTTCATCAAAAACAGGGGCGACTAATCTCCTCGAACTAGGAAAGGTATCCTCAACAGGGAACGTTTGAAGTTAATATCATAGAGAATGGTAATCACCTGAAAAATCAAAATGAAGAAAAATATATGCAATATCCCCTGGATTTTCACGAAACAGTCACTACAATATCATAAAAGATATGTTAATCCCATTCCACTCGGCAATTTTCTACCGTAGCTTCCCTTTTCCCATCAGGCAAATACTGAGAAATGCCACTTGATTATCACGTACAGACGTATATGTTTTGTAATATCGAGTACCACAGACTTAGACCAGGAGCGGAACAAACACGGACTGCAAAGTAATACTAAAGGACTGAGAGGTTACCTCTGTGTACATAGACGTAAATTTTACTTATATGAATACAAGCCCGGATAGGAATGAGCAAGAAAAGAAACGAACGTCTTTTTTACCTGATACGTTGATACAATGTATAAAGGCAGTAACATGTCACTGTACAGTATCCACAAAGTCTGATGCGACGGCACCAGAGTCCGATATTTTGGGATCGGAAGGTGAACTTTTTTAGCTTTATCAATACAGCATGCTTTCAACTTCTCCTTAAGTGCAAATGTACAGTTTCATTACCAGGAAATGATAGTGTAAGCTTGCCTAAATAATATTTTCTCACTGTTGCCATTCAGAAAAAGAGTTAACTGCAAGGTCGGATTTTGAGAACTTGCAATTGTACTGCAAAACTGCAATCTTGGCCAAAACTCGTTGGAACACCACTGCAAGCGAGCTCCACCGTACAATGTTGGAAACAATGAGGTCAATTAGGACCGTACCATTTCTTTCGGATAGTGATAGTCTGAGTCTCCCTAATAGCTTTGAAAGGCCGTAGTGTACTCTCCAAATCGGGTAGAATTTAAAATCACTCAAACAGAGTAACATTAGGGACCCATTCCAGCTTAGATTGGAAAATGTAAATCGAATGAGAGTGTTATTCTTACTCTATTAAACTGAATCTTTCGATCGAAATTTCAATGCATCCCCAATTTCACTCTTTTGAATTTGGAGTCTAAAACTCAAGAAATATATTTGCTGTTAATCAATCCCTTTCCAGATAAGAGTAATTGTCAGAGTATGCATGAGACGCGGACGCAGAGAATATCGAAAACTTTGCCTATTACTTTACTTCTCTAACTTCCAGTCATAACTAAATAAGACAACACATTGCTAATGTCTCGTCCTTACCTTCAGATGTGTGCTGGATGCGGGTAAACCTCCAGAAGAAACATGTCGCACACAAGAGTTGCCTTAGGCGTAGAGGACACTACAAACAGTATCAAAGTTGAAAAAAGCGTATGAAACCATTTAACAGTTGTCCGTGTGACGGTTACACTTTGTAAACATTGCCCCCAAAAACACCTTAGGTGCAAACATTAATTGTTGCCAACTCAGGTCTTTAATATGACGCTGCGAAGTGTTTTAAACAGACGGCCAGCAAAGCACATAGAACAAAAAGACTTTCAAAAAAATTATCTGGGAATTTATAGTACAAACAGAGAGGTGTTATTAGCAATCACCCGTGATAGAACAATGCTACCTACAGTAAGCACAAATTTGAAGAGGGTACAAGCATAAAATCGATGCCCATTTGCAATCTGGAATAAAACAAACTTCCTTAATATTGTAGCCTCCTTCATAGATTTTAGTATTATCGATTTTCAATGATAATTACTTGAACATCTGAAAGAGGGTCATGCCCCTGAAACTTTCATGCAAAATACTCATTTCCCCCAACCGTGATGGTACACCCTTAATTATTCCTAAAATTGATCAATTACTTCCAAAAAACAGATATACGTTGCTTGCTTATCTCTCATAATTACCTACTCACACTGAATGCCACTGCAGCATCATTTTAAAATTCATTATTCGTAAATATTCTAGAAGTTTCGACCTTTCATCCCTGGACCACACGATTACTCATCCTACAACTCAAAAATGCTTTACTTCAACCGAATGAACAAATGTTTGATGAATGTAAATGCTCTGAATGTAATTAAGCATAGCCGATATGGTAACGTTTCTCGTTTTATGTATTAGTTTAAGACATTTCTCCTTATTTGTTTATTGTTTTATTATTTTTACCACTCCAGGGTTAAGTTGACGTTTGAGAATTCATGCTAGGGGCAAGCATCCTCAGCACTCTCTTTAGTTGAAACTGGTACAATGAGTCAAGTAGGTATTAATGGTTTTGTCCCCTAGACATCTGCGTAAGCCCGCGAGCCAGACCACAACTGCGGTCCACATCCGTCATATCTAAAGAATGGACCATGTAGTGTACAAATTAAATGTCTTTTTTAGAACTGATAAATTTAGTAACAAAACAAGTAAAAACGAATACAACAAAGCAAGCAATTTACATCTACATTGCTCATTATTATGACCACTTCTTAGGTCGCTACTTGCTGAAGGTGTATATGTAAAATATAACATCTCATATAATGCTTAAATGCAAGTTACTTCAAGTACCAAGTAAGCTCATTTTCTAGCAGTGTATTAGTCTATTAGACTTTTTCTGGCAAAGACTTTCTTGGCATGCTCTATGCTACCTTATTTATGGAAAAGGGTCCTCTCAAATATTTTAAAGACCTTTAATGGTGACCACAATGTTTTAAAGATCCTTAAATAACTAGCTCGCAACGACATTACTATTTCAGTGCGGTGATCAAAAACTAGCGAAGAAACCTTGCCTTGACTTGCCTTGCCTTAAATATACTGTACTGCACCATACTGTGCTGGACCATACTTTGTGACAAGAAGCACTCATTCTGACACAGTAAGCAGAAAGATTTGAGATCGCAGCCTCTAACTAAGAGTATTGACCCCGCCCCCATCCCACCCACATATAGCATTTCTTGTTTCTTCTTTTCCTATTCTGTGATCTTGTCCCCATGAAAATTATCAGTAACTCCATGATATCATACAGTGGGTGACAGACTCTACTTTCCATGCCGCTGAGGTAAACCAATGCTTCCATCCCACATCTTGAGCATCTGTAGCTCCGGAGGCTACTGTAGCCGGTAGCTACGACAAGTATTACTGCATTAATAATAACACCAGTTAAACAGTGTGGGTGGTACAATCCCTTTTTCTTTGTGACAGTACAAAATGCTGTTCAAATAGTTCCACAGGAACGTGATATTTGCATAACACAACCAAAATATAGCATCGCAAAAAGTTAACAGCTAGCCTACGTACATTACAGTACAAAAGATTAATTGGCCTAGAATAAACATTGTAACGAGTAGTATATTGTCTTACCTTTTTGCACAACCACGGTGCATGTTTAGGAATTTCCCGATCTCAAGTTTTTAATATTACCCACAACGTTTTAAATCTCCTTGGACTTCCTTACGAAGATCTGATTCGAAGTGATCAATCTGCGGCCACAGCTTTGCAACAAACTGTTACTTAAATTATTTTTCATCCGAAGACCAACCTCGCATAAGTTTCTGCAGAAAAGGAGAACTACAAATCCAACTATATATTTGTACCTATCCTACATACTGTAATATCATAGGCTGAAATTAAATTAGTAAATGTGTATGCCCGCATCAGGACGTTAGCATAAGGGAAAGGGACACATTGTCTTTTAATCCCTATGGTCATGTCCGTTTAATCCTTCGCTCAATTAGAAAAGGAAACATAAATACATGGAACAGCGTTAGGTTCTCCAAAACTTCAACACTGTAAAAGGAGTCTACATTTTTAAACACGTCATGGCGTTTAAGAAAAAGCAAAGGAACAATGAAATAGATAAGAACAGTACGCATATTAACACATGTTAAACACTCCTCTTTGGATTTTCCAAAGAGGAGTTCGCTATGCTGGATCCTTGTGAAGAATTTCATTGAAGCTTCAAAAATAAAGGAAACGGGGGGGGCTGAGTGGCACCAGGACTGTCCTGCGATGGGTCCAAGGCATAACTAGCCTTGGAGACGAGAGGGGAGAAGACGACCCTATATGAAGGCCTATTGACTCCTAAGAATGAAGCAATGGAAGAAATGGAACGACCAAACGTCGCCCCAGGCGCCACTCTCCCGCGAGCGTGGTGTTCAAAGACAGTTGGTGGGGTCCCAGGGAAAAACCCTAGTATGTGTTGCTGATCGAAGCCCCGGGAAGCCCTGAAAGGTTTAACAATTACGAGCATTAGAATGAGGAATTTAATTACCTTTAATCGTATTTGATGTGCACTCATCAGACCATAAAAATTGACCATTTTTTCTGATGTCGTCACTCGGACCAGAGCCCGCTCAATTTGATGATGTCGGGTCTGAGGGTGGGAAGGATCAACAATGGCTGGGTTAGCATTGGGCTTCTGGACAAGAACCGTACATTTTAAGCTTCTCTGCCGGTTGAAAGCTGATTAAAGAATATATATCTGCGGTAGGTGCACGAGGAGCGAGTGCCAAAAACATATTTTAAAATATTTCAGTGGTGGAACTAAACAATTTTTGAATGGAGATTTAATTAGGGTTGTGCCTTTATTGGCCCCTGAGGCTATCACTACCGAACCACAAGCTTACACGGATTTCTTATATTCCCTTGCCGACTGCTATTTACCCCACTGGGTAGCCACTTGAATCCCTGAATAATGTAGAAGGATCCCTGCTGATTAGAGAAGAAAATACTCTTTGGTGGCCGGCCCCTATCTCGGATCAGTGGCGTAGCTACAAAGGGAGGGGGGCAATAGACCCCCTGGCTCCGGAAAATGAAAAATTCGGAAACTTTGTGTTACAGGCAAGCCGTATCTTTGTAACCTACATTGCAGAGTGCAGCAAGTTGGCGTAGTCAGAGGAGGGACCTAGGATGCTTAATGTTGCACCAGATTGCGACTAAGGGTACTTAAATATTCAAAAATTTCCCAAAGGAAAGGGGGCACCCCTCCCCCTTAAACCACTCCCCTAGGCCGGTGATCAGGCCCTGCCGTTAGTCTTTCCAAGCAAAAATCCTGGCTACGTCAGTGGAATGCAGAAACGTCCCCTAATGCAGTAATACTCACACCTTCCAAAAAAAAATCTGAAAATTTAGGTGCTTGCCCCCCTGGAAAAAGTCTAGCTACGCCACTGTCTCGGATAACACGCATTTTGTGATGTCTAATCATCCTCCCGACGAAGACGCCACCCCTGCATAGTCGTTGGCTGAATGCCGTATACGAAAATAACATGAGAAAAAACTATGGACTATAATTTTTGTTCTTTTATAGAATATCGCTTAGGCTAGTCTATAGCATTGGTTACTGACAGTGGTGTAGCATTTGCTATTTAAATTTAAACGTTATTTGGTAAGGGAGGTGAGCATTGTAATATTTGGCTACCGAAACTTACCTCGCACAAAGCCCCCAAAAGTTTGGGTTTGTATTGAGGATTCTGCCCTCTTTGAGAGCAAACAATTTTGTAGGTAAAACCGTAGGGTGGCTCTCCGACCTTAGGAATTTACGCACGTTATCTTATTCAATTTATTTGTTTCAGAAAAGAGAAGCCAGTTTTTTGTGTCAGGACGTATGGCTCATCCCTTTGCAGGTGCCACACTTTGATGGGCCTCTGTAAGGATTCCACGTAAGCAAGGAATAACACTGGATACAATTACCAGCGATGCGTGCACGCGATCGCAAAGAAAAAGTGACAGTAAATTCGTTTTAAATTTTTTTAGTTCTTTTTGCAATGTCCTGGTTATCCATTGTGTTTCACCTCCCCCCCCCCCACTTCCCCTCTCCTTTCCTTCGCTTTGCCTTTATTAAGTCGTGAGTATGACCATACCTTCCATGTCAAAACAGTCGATGCAGGGACACTTTTCCACTTTGCTCTCACTTTGCAGATAAACAGGTAAACAAAAAATAAAAGGTTTTAACATTAACTAATTTTCGAGCCCCCAAATTACTCAGGGCCCATGTCGCTTAAACTCACTTCATTTTCTCTTGGTCTAAGTGACCCTGAAAAGAAAAAAATATCTTATTTATAGCTATAAACAAGACAACAAGTATGAAAGAATAGTAATAAGGCTCTATAGCGCGCGAAGCAGGCAGAAACTTTGAGATCATATTGAAAAGCTAATCATTTTGAGCGCAAACCGGTGAAATATCGTTGTGGCTATGCTGGCGTCTGGGGTAACACGTCCACTGGCCCCGACGAAGGGACCCCCCAAAAGTCTTTCCCGATGGATATTTGTTAGGGAGTGGAAAATTTTGCGCTATGTTTTCTAATAGAGTAGGTAGTTTTCAGAGCACACTTCGGGCAGTTCTATGGGAATAAAAAAGATGCATTTAGCCTTCTTCAAATTGATATAGGCAGATAGATGTGCACTTGATAGCCCACGACAAAAGTTACAAACGACATTTTTGAAGAGCTTAACTCCCACTGACTAACAGCCCTCCGGTTAGCTTTTCAAAGGGGAGCGATGATGATTGGGGTTTCATCGCACTTTGGAAAGATTATTTCACCTAAGTTGTTACAAGGAATAATTATTCAACAGATTGTTACAATGGATGTGGGCAATGCATCGAAAAAGTGGCCTTTTAAAGGAATTTTGAACTGACCTACGTCGTTTTGCGTACAAAAGTCTGAATAAAATCACGGAGATTAGCGACATCAGTAATAGTCCGGCTGTTCGACATTCATTGGGTTTTCCCTGAATTTAGGGCGGATCGTGGTGAGAGTTCCCAGTGTTTTCAATAAATCATTTTATCTAATAGTTGTCCTACGTGACATAATTTTAAAATCACTAATTACACGCAGGGCTGAGCACGAAAGGCGCAGAAAAATTGGCGTTTCAAGTGATTTTTGTTGTTTCTTGTGTCATTTTACATGCAAAAGTGCTGGTGGAAATATGTAAAGGGGCGATGTAATACTAGTGATATGAAATACACAAAAAATTGTTCGGGTGCGCTAAACCCTCCATTGCCTTTCATCACGTACCTGGGTCACTTTTGGAGGGCCACGCCCGAATCCTCGAATCCGAAGACGGGCAGTCAAGAAGGGGTGAGGGTTCTTCCGGAGTTAAACTTTGAAATCTAACACCGTTACCTGCAATTCACTAACATCTGCCAAATAAAAATGAGTATATAATGAAATTTTTTATGGAATCGTCAATAATCATGCGGTGTTCGACCATTCTGCAAAATCCGGGATATATTATATAACATATCTGTCAATATTGTCAAGACACTAGGGTCTGGAGCTTCTCTCATAAGAAAATTTTAAAAGTCAAATGCTACAGGGTGAAATTTCCTGACATCTGGCCATTTCCCTAAGATATACCATTAATATATTTTTGATTTGTATGGAATCTGGCATGATTACTATACAGTGTATGACCACTTTGCAATTTAGAAATAGGTAATGAAGTTAAAAACCCTCCCCATCCCCAAATAAATCTCGTCCCTCATCATCAAGGCTTTTCTATTAAGTTACTGGTTGTGAAATTTCTTAATTCAATTATCTTGGGTAAGTTTTCGTTTTAAATGTATTAAGAATTAAGGTTCAAAACGGAAATTGACCCTAGATATAATGATTGGCTTTGGGGGAATGGATTGGTGACAGACTGTGTTCTTTCTTAGGTTTCTGTCATAATGGTGACTTCACTTTTCACAGCTTGAGGCAATCAGCTAGTCAATAACCAGGACCTTACAGCCAAAGTTAAGTGTAATTATAGCCGACGTCATAGTGGTCAAGATCATAATAAATGCATTTTACTCAGTCGAATCCCTTGTCTACATCAGTAATAATTTCAAGATTCGAAAATTGTTTACTGTTTCCAGTGTTTCTTGGTAGCTAGTAAACTACCTTTTCCACAAATGCATACGGGGTTTTTAACATTTCTTATGGATAACTGAAGAGTCAATATTGCAAGAACAAAGTCTGCTTCGTGACTTGAATCAGTTCATTGCTAGTTGGACTGAATAGCATCTCCTTGCTTGGCGGTAAAACTATAGCGGCCTAGCGGTATGACAGCAAACGAGCATAAAAGTGGACGTCCTGCAACAACAAAAAATGACAGCTAACTGAAAAAGTAGCTTATCGAGAAATACAAAAGCATCATCGCAGTTGTTTACTTGCTGGTGGCCTGTTTGATTGGGAGGTGTCTCTCATGAAGAGCCGCGTAAGGCGATGTGGGTCAAACCAGAAGAGATTTTGCTCGTCTAGGCCAAGGCCGACGTAAGGCTTTAAACCGATAATATAATGCACGATCACTGTTTGGCCTATTACAGTAACCTAGCCATGCCTGAGCTTATCAGTCCGAGAGTACGGGTAGCCGAAGCTCTAATTAGACTACGCAGTGCAGTACGCTTGAAACTAAAGGCCCCATTTATTAGTTCAATTTTTTTTTTATTGTAAAGTTGTTAGTTGTTTGAACGAGGCCATACTCGAAAACCTATAGTTATTTCTGGCAAGGGTTCCCTAGGTCTTGGCTAGTACCAGGCGCGGATCCAGAATTTCGAGAAAGGGGGCGCGCACACCGTCTGTCGAAGGCTGACGAACGAGCGCCGAAGGCGCGTACCCACGGCAGGGGTTTGGAGGTCTTTCCCCAAGAAAATTTGAATTCTAGATGCGCTTAGATGGGATTTCCCAGCATCTAGGAAGCATATCTATTTGCATATCTATTTGCTCATTTTTTCGGAGTATTTGAAAAAACATCGTAGGTCATCGAAAAAGGGAGGCGGGCGCCGGGTGCGCCCCCACCTGGATCCACGCCTGGCTATCTTGCAATACCTTTCAGTTTTCTCTTCGTCATCGTGCAATTGTTTATATGAGTTCATAGCCAGTGAAACTTGAAGGTAACCGTCTAAACTGAGGTATGACTAGCACTAAGGGTTCTCAAACGACGTTCGAAGCCTTCAATTTTTATCCTCGCCACCCGACTGACCACCTTTTTGCATGCCCCTAAACAGTTGCTATACCTAACAGATATACAGGTAAACGCTAGATAGTTAGTAGAATAACCTTTTTGTACAATTTGAGTATGTTTTTAACGGCCCCATATCTTGCTCAATAGTCTGACTCTGAATTTTTTTAAAGTCTGAAACATGGGGGATATCTTCCGTTATATTATTTGAAAAGACGTTGTCCAGCTTAAATTACATGCTCCTCTTCAGAAAATCATTTGGTTATTTCTAGCACTTTCTTTACTAGACTCAGTTTAGTTTTTCCTTTCCATGGTTGACATTTTAAGATTTTTTATTTCTTTGTAAGGCCCTTAAAATCTGGTTGGTTATAACATCAGGGGTGCTATTTCAAAAGTGGATAGTTTATGTTCTTAGACGTACCTATTCCGATGAAATACAACTGCAGTAAATGTTGTACTTCGCATTGATTTTATCTGTAAAAATCTGGTGATGCTGTGCTTACTGTGTGTTTTATAAATTTTCGAAAGCGAAGATGATCGAATAACGCAATGAAGAGGAGAAATAATGTGCACTTGTTAAATATATTATTTAATATTTCTATCGGCAGATTGTGGGAACTAATGGCACTTCGTATGGAAAAAATTACAAAAACAAAGCAGATAACTACAGATAACAGTAGATAACTCGTCGCTTACAATATTAAAGAGTCATGTAATATTTAGGGACATATATTTCGATCACACTTTCTCGGCTGTTAAAAAATAATATCAGAGTACGTTAAAATGTCATCAACAATGAGTTATCCCTTATTAAATTTAAAAATTATTACAACTAATTCTTCATTAGAAAAGAAATTAGTTACATGGGTAAAGATCATTAGACCCTAATCATTATCATTCAACTGTTAGCAGTACTCCATGTGCTTACCAACCTGCCAACACCATTGTGTAAATCACTCATATTACTGCCAACGTCAAAGTCTCAGAAGATGATTGAAAAGAATTCCCAACCATTCCAATCAAATTATGAAGCGATAAAATACTTGAAAAATTTCTTACTGTTCCCTAAGAAGGTGATAATGTGCAATATAACTAGACTGGAAACGCTTTTGATGAAACACAAAGCTTTTTAAGCATAATATTTTACCATTAGAACAAAAAGAAAAATTAAGGGAAATTGGAATTTTTTTGTATTAATTAATCCCACAGAAGTTGTGTTCATCTTCTAGGTAGTCAGCCATGCCTGTTGAAACACTTAGTTGTCTCTGAAAAGTGGTTCTAAAGTAGAAACAGTCGTAACATTCTTCAATATACTAGAATTTTATATGCTGAGAGTTAACTAAGGAATGCAATGGGTATCACCATGCACCTATGCTGAATATAAAAGTGTGATCCGTTTTCGCTAATCGGAAAGAAAACATTCCATAAATTTAAAATTGCAAAAACAGAACATTACACTGTGACTCTTGCCAGTAAACTGAAAAAGGTTACTACTTAACATCCTTGTGTTAAAACTGAGATCTAAATAGTTTTCATGTTATCGCCCTATCTTTTTGTGTATGATAAAGGGCAATGCTATTAGTCGTTTAACGACGTCATTTCGAAAGAGTTTTTTTTTTCCTTGTTCATATGATTGTATTTCAGAATTGTATTTTGATAGGGACAAGTCTGAAAGTTCCTTCTGGTTCCTTTTCCTTTCGTATGTCTTTGTATTTATGTTTCACTTTTGTTTGCCATTTTAATGTGTAACCACTGTATAGTGTGTCTTTATAATCAGACGATTCCTTTCAAAAGAACAAATAAACTGAAACTGAATGTAACTGAAAATTAATACTGAGGTAGGA
>JAAAJZ020421969.1:0-12012 GCA_010015985.2 Actinopyga echinites
TGATGATGATGATGATGATGATGATGATGATGATGATGATGATGATGATGATGATGATGATGATGATGATGATGATTCACGCATCTTTCTAACTAGCTGTTCCAAATGATTTCCCGAAGGACAGCTTGGGAAAATTATTGTTCCAAAGTCAATGAAAATCCCATTACTATCTGTGCTCCTCTTACAAAAACCTAATGAATCATTAACAGGCTGGCTTATTGATAATGTCGCTTATTTTTGTATTTTTATGAGCACATCCATATATCCGATGACTAGAAACATTACAAATATGCCTTAAAGAGGCCCTTGTCCTCCGCGCTTTGAGCTTTAAAACTTTTTAATTGAGTGTTCCAAAATTATTCCCTGTAGGACAGCTTGGTAAAAGTGGTAGTTCTAAAGCCCCAGGGAACACATATCATCTTCTTTCCCCTCCCCCTCCTAAAAACCTACCGAATCATCAATCATTCGACCGTTAGCAAGTCCGAATGAGGCTATCAAAGCGTGTCAAATCGTAACTTTCGTAGTCTGTTTAGCACGCATTCAAATTCAGTTGAAGATAGTTGAGAGATGTTTTAAAATTTTACATTTCTGGCACGCTCCGCGCGCCCCATCATAGATTAGGGCTCTATGCCCATCAAATAAAATGACTCTGTAGAAACATGTGTACGCTTGTGCTTCAGTACCAATACCCTAAGGAGCTCACCCTTATTGTACTGAAGAGAAAAGGGGCCATCTTTTCTCTTGAGAATCTTTGAAATTTTTTCTAGCCTAGTTGTGAATTGACTTTTGCATGAATGTCTTATGCTTAAATCTATATGATGAGAGAAGGGGATAATGGACATTGAATTACTCGCTTTTGTCTGACCCCCCCCCCACGTTGTCTACATTTACACGAACACCTACTGATGAATCCCATCAGCAGGTGTTCTAACTGCCAATCTGAACCTTGTGCTGCCATGGGTAAATATGACGTTTAAAAGTCGCTCCAAAACCATCTCCTTCAGCAAAAGCAAGGCCAATCAGCGTTGTAATCACGAGCGCTTTCTCATTTAACATATTTCCAAACTTTTATCAAGTAACTTTTTAGAGGTCCCCTTAAAAGCGCACCAAAAGCATGCTGGCAATAAGTTACATTTATTATACACACAATTTAGTTGGAGTATATTGTTTTGTGGACTATGATCAGATGGATTGGCTGAAGAAAGATAGAATAATTGTAAATGTTTCATGAATTTAGAAAGGCATGACAAAAACATTTCCATTATTCATAGTTTCGATTCAAGATGAACTGCTGTTGGGATGATCCTACCTCAGGTTTAGATGGAATCTGACTTTTCATTTTATACGTGTCATTGCTATTCTCGTCTATGCAAGTCGAGTACTTATTTTGACCGTCTCCCCGATATTTAGTGTGATATTAATATCTATACTATCGTGATGGTTATCGTACAGCCAAAGAATATAGGACTGCCTTTTTTTGAAAGTGGTAAATCGACCGTAATGACGGGTTTTCCACAGATCTTTACAATTTTGGGGGCCGCAGCTTAAAATTTCTTGTGGTTTTCTTTGTTGAACCCAGCTTTCATAATTGGAAGCTTTCAAAACAACAATACCGCATGACCATCACATCAATTATTAAACAAGACAAAGATAAATAATTTCTAAATAATTATCGCCCAAACTCACTTTTAGGCACTATGATAAGATCACAGAATATCCATTAGCCATTCGGTTGAAGCACATTTTAAGTATTGTCCAATCATTAGCAATAATCAGACGGGTTCTTTTCAGAAGCAATTTATACATGAAAATATTAGTTTCTCGTAAGACTTGGTTGATTTTATTAGTGCAAATTATACCTCAGAATGTCTTTTAGTCATAAATTCCGAAAAAGTATTGACCGGAATTTTACTCATACAAAGGTTGACCAGTACAAATTTGGTTAAAGCGTTAAGACGGGTTAGAAATTTTTTATGATGTTTCTACGGCTTCGGTATGCAACAACGGCTTTTCTACTGGTTCTTTTCTTTTCAAAAGAGGCATTCGCCATGGGTAATACTGAAGTTCCAAACTTTTTAGTTATGTGCTGATGTTCTTGCTAGACAAATGTTAATGAATCCAAATATAAGGTTTATTTTTATCTGGAACAAGGAAATCAAGATTTTCTAGTGTGTTGATGACACCTACGTTTACTGATGACAGCGGTGATTCAATTTCAGTATTATTGAATATTTTACAAGAGTACCATCCCAATTCTGGACCTACCATTTTATGTAGTGACTGACACGTTCCGTGTGGTCCTTTTACGTCGAATCAGACTCCGTAACTCCTTGATTTTAGTATTACCTCGTTTTTGGCCCCATTAAATTATTTGGGGTTTACTTTATTCAATCATAACGGTGGTGATATGACCTCAATGTCTGGTAAATGAAGGATTACATTCCCATAGAGAAAAATGATATTGTATAAATCCTCCTTACTCTCGCAAAAGCTTTTTTCTGTCAAATTTTGCCAGCATAACCAGATTTATGCAGTAGAGGTGTTCAGGGTTTTACGTTTGAGATTGAGCGAAACGCTAGTAATAATTCGTTTGAAAGAGTGGATCTAAGGACTACTCTTTGAGAATTCTTATTTCCCTTTGTTAAATTACTTGTTTGAAAAGATAAAGAAAGAACTGAGACAGAATTTGGAAATTATTTCTCATTACTGTTTAAGTGGACATGAGAGTAAATATTTACTAACTGGAAATAAAAATGTCGTGATCTGAGTCATATTAAAAACACTTTCAATTGGAACGTTTGTTATGCTCGCAGTGCAATGAACTTTATTTACCCTCAACAATTTCGATGCTCAAATTTTGCGGAACAAAAGTCATATCAAAGTTGATATGATTACGTTTTTACAATACATTTTTAAGTTATATTTATCTTTCGTACTTACTAATAATGATAAGCCACTTACTATTCAGTTCTTTTACAATAAGTGCAAGGAAATAAGTCTCGCCTACGCAAGTTACTCTGGGGTAATTTCAGCAATTCGTATGAACTGGAAGGCCAATTAAGGGCAGGAGAAAAAGCCGAAAGTGATAGTTTCAGGATACTCAGTTTAGTAGAAAGTCATTTTTCACATTGTTTTACCATCACAATTGCAAAAGTGAAACGCAGAATTTAGTTTTCCAGATGAAGATTGGAAAGTGAACTTTATGATTCCTTTATTAGCAGTGTTGGAAACAAAGTTAATTCATTGTAGTTTCGTTTCCTTCATAGAATCATTTGAACTTGTATATCTGACGAAAAAGTAAATAATCCTTTGTGTAACTTTTGTAATGCTAAAACTGCGAATTTTCATCATTTGTATACACTGGCGTAGCCAGGATTTTTGATTGGAGGGGGCCATTTGCAGGGCCTGATCGCCGGCCTGGGAGAGGGGTCTAGTGGAGGAGTGTCCCCTCCCCTTTGGAAAATTTTTGAATATTTAAATATCCTCAGATGCAATCTGGTGCAACATTTAGCATCATTTGAAGTCAATTTTTGTTCCATTACTAAAAAAAATAATGAATTGTAATTTTTCAGAACTGGATTGGGGCCAGAGGCCCCTGGTCCCCTAGGGCTGTGCTAATGTTTGTATTGGGAATAAGCTAGAAAATCGCAAACATAAACGTTTGTCAGTTTTACAAAGAATTGAAATTTTGTTTTGGAAGTAGAATATTACATTTTTTCTTAAGAGAGAACACGTAATAAACAAAGTAACATGTATAACTGCCGGGCATACAGACTCAACTTGGAGCTTAACCCTAAATTACGAGAAAAAAAAAAACATTAAAGTTGATATTTCCTTATCCATGTCATTGATATCTTGTATGTTAATAGCAAATTTATTCATAGATTCAATATAAATGAACAATGGAAAAATGATCATCATTATCATAATTATCATATTCATTTATGTTAATATTATTATATTTCACTTTCATCTTCATCTGTAAATCACGCCAGGTTTCATTCCATCAAATTTCAGGACTATGTGGATTATAATAACACACTAACTTTATCATATTCAATTTAATGTATTAATATCCACGTTATTGTTCATTGTAAATATATTCCATAAGTCTTAAAAAGGTGAGAAACACGAGTCTCCGTGATTATTTTTCAGCCTCCGATGAAGTCATGGCCAATTTGTCTATTCTGCGGCCATCAGCTCTGTTCTTAATTTAAATTTCGAATAGATGTTCTTTCATGATGACCGAAAACGTAGATATGAAGGCTGTGCAAGCATGTGCAACTAGGCATGTGTGTCTCCTTAAACGTGCGGAACCACTTCCAAGTAGGAAGGCTCAGCTGTTTTGCTAGAAATTTTGATAATTTAATAACCACGAAAAGAGGGAGGACTGCAAACCTGACCCAAAATGATTAAAGCCCCAATATGCGTTTATACAAAGAAAAAATAACGGCCAAAAATCGGGATCGGTCAAAAGCCAGGAATATGAAGTTGAGAAGGGTTGAGAAGCTTCTATCTAGCTCACAAGTCCCTCCTTGCCTTCGTTTTGGAGTAATCCTCCTCCGAAAGTTGAATCTTTAATTCGGTTTGCCTAACGAAACTCCAATTCTTTCCTCGTAATGATTTCATCAATTAGGCATATGAACTAATGAAAGTCTGTTTGTTTATGATTATTCATTAACAAACAACTAGTGTCCGAGCCTGTATGCAGTGAAACGCGTACGGGTAAGTTCACATCATGTTTGCATATACAACCATATATAGTTCTGTGAATACAATTAACACTCCAAGGACTACACTAACAGCCTAGACCTATACTCAATTTACCGAAAGCTTAGGACTGCCTTGTATAGTAAGAAACATTACCCACGCCAACAACCATCACATTTTTGCATAATTTACGAACAAGAAGAAGGGAGGAAGACCTCACCTGAACTCCTGAGGGGTAGTTAATAATGCTGGAACATAAAGCTATGATGCACAAACAGCTAGCCCAACGGCGGACGTTGAAAGCGTTGGCTGCCTGTGTGTTAAGGGCCTATGACCTGTAGGTACAGCGTACATAGCCTAAAATAGTATAACAGCTGTAGGGCATCAGTACGGGGTATGATGGGATTTCTCAAACAACTGATTGAGGAATATTCAGAAGCATCGTGGACTGCCTAAGGTTGCATATACGGACAACCGGTTGAGTTACTATGACTTTTTAATTTGAATTGCTTTACAGCCTGTTAACTATCTCTTCTCTCCTAAAAAACGCGCGTGGGTCATGTTTTTGTCTAAGGAACAAGATGCACCGCCTGTTCTTAACTATTAAAATCCTCAGGAAACGCATATTGGGGCTTTAATGGAACGATCCTAGTAGGATCAGCCGGTTCTAGTCCCACATTTTCAGCAGACTTCAAAAAATGAAATTAGTATTCTGTCCTGTTCTAATTTTATTCTTAGTATTTTTGCTGTCATTATCATGATTTTAAGGGTTTAAGAATCGGGGATCATTTTCATCTTTGGCAAATAAATCACTGCTTCTTTAACCTGGAACAGCCTCTTTTTTCATATTAAATGCAGAAAAAATTTGTACATTATAAACTTCCATTTAAGCAATTTGGACTCTACACGTAAAGAAAACCAAGCCCCACAAGGGTTCCAAAGTCGCACATGCCTGAACGACAGAATTAATCAGATTAATATCTAAAGAGTATAAACCTGCTTCATATTCCATGCTGCTATTAAATTATTAAGTTAATCTTCTCCAAAGCATCACCAAAGTAATCACATGACACTGCGCTATGTCAATCTGTAATGTGGAGTAGACTTTTAATAGATGACAAAATACAATGTCCTAGCAGTGCAATATAAAGTAAGGCCGACAATTAATCAGATAACGTCCCAGAGATTTCAAAATAAGAGTGGCGTGGCCATTCTTTTCGAAGTGGAGATAGAGCACTGAGGGGCACGACGTTTTACTGGAGGGGTATGCCAATATATACTTGCTATGCCGAAGGTGCTGTGGCAGAGCGGAGAGTTCCTAATTGGGCGAACGGACCAGGGAGGGCCATCTGGGGAACTGCTGGTGGGGTCAAGGGACAATCCTCCCAAGAGGGCCCAGGCGGTGAAGCCCTTAGACGTTTTGAGGTTTTTACAAAGTTGTTTGCATGAAAATGAAGCTTACACTTTTTTCAAATGGCATTGGATACTCCCTTAGACAGATTGCATAAGTTCCAATCTAATCTTTTTTTAGAATCATAGCCTGACTCGGACTGGCGGTCGGTCGATTTTGATGGTGCGATGGGATTGTCAGTGGGGCGAAGGATGATATTAAGGTTTGCATGGGGGAAAATTTGAAATAATAATTCCACTCAAGCTGTAAAACTCAATTATGACGTAACTTTTACGTTGGGTGACCGCGATGAATTCTGAGAATTGTAGTGTTTTATACACATTTAAGTAAAGTTTCACTTCAATGTACATTTCAAAAGTATTCCCCTCCTATTTTCTCTCTTCTCCAGTTTCCCCTTTATTTTCATTTTTTTAACTACTCGGGGGTCTGAACTCCGACCCCACGATGGCTACGCCACTGAGAGGGGCAAACCTTTACTTTGATAAGTACACGGAGGTTCCCCTAAGGTGGAGTACCCGAAAGCGTCTCCGGAGAAATATGAAAAAAAGACGACATTACAAGCAATCAAGTGGGTTCCGACCCCCTCATAGTCACAATCAGGACAATGAAATTTCTAGCATTTCCATCAGATATAAATGCGAAAAATGACATCTGAGAAAGGGAGCTGGGGCTGGTTAAGAGATCCCTTCTGGGTCCACTCCTTTATAATTATCCATTCAGTATTAAGCAAAATTAAACGGGCAATACTCCTTTGTAGAGGTATCACTAGTCTAAGAGCCCTGGTATCATGGCACTTGGCCAATTCTTAAAGAGCATCTAGTAAAGCAAAATTCCCCTGGCAAACTCTAAGGTATTTAAAATTATTGGAATGTGAAACTTTGAGGTGTCTCATGTTCCATTAGGCATGCGTTAAGAAGCCAAGAAAAACCGCAATCTTAACATTTTTGAACAAAGAATGAGGCTAATCAATTTGGAAAGGGAAATGTATTGAGTGGAGAGGAAGCATGGAGCAGTGATCCAAGGGCCCTTGGTATAGATGCTGCAACAATAATCTTACGGAAAATTTCCCAGCAGTTATAACATGGCTTCACCAACATAGACACGTGAGAAGCACGCTGCCAAAATATACTTTTGAGAACATTTTGTGTAATTTTAGCAGCACAGAGAAGCTGACGAAGCTGCAATCAGTCTTTTAGTCTAAATGTTTACGTCAAAAAAGGTGTCTTTGTGCATAATTTTTTGATACCCACATTTTCATGGGGGCTTGGGTAAATGACAAACGTTTGGGGGCATGTTCTTCCCTTCCCCCTAACGCTATCATTGCGTTTGCATCATTAAATTCTACCTTCTTTCGGTATGTAGGCTACGTGTCAAGAAACATTGTCTAGAAAATTCGTCTGTCATAAAGCTGAGTCGAATATTGACTACATTGCCATTAGTTTGTATTGATCAGAAACGAAAGGTGTGCAGTTTTTTGTGTGTCTTTCCTTTGTTTTAGTATGCAAAACTGCATTGAAAAGTTGGCATTAATGTATTATAACACTGCTCCAGGCTTCTTTTTGAATTTGTTTGCAATGCATAATCAGCGTAGGAATATGATACAATGTTACATGAAACTTTAACATGCAAACGACTTCAAAACGGAGGCACTAAACTTTTCTACCACCTCCAAATAATGCAAAGCATAGTACTATCAGATCAATTTCCAGAGATTTCAAAATAATCCCTACCCTTTAAACATGAAGAAAATTCAGTTCTATGAAGCATAAGCCACATACCCATAAAGTCTAATTCTCCAAGTTCCATCAATATGTGCCCTGTTGGTACATAAAAATTACTTGAGGAAGTTTAATTGCATTTTAATTATGCGATTAATACTTCTGTAAGTATGTACGTTTTAAGAAACATTTTTTAGAACCTTGTCTGCCCAAGAAGTCATTTGAAATGATAATTATATTGCTATTGCCTTGTATCGATAAGGCGCACTTGTATAGTTTTGATTGCGTCATTCTTTTGCATCTTTGATTAAAGGCAGATTGACTGCTTTTTCGGGTTTAAAAAGGTACTAAAAAGCATTATTATTAAATGAAACTGCCCTAATTTTATCTTGCTATTATACCATAAACTTGATTATCTGCAAGCATAACTAAGGTAAGTAAATAATGTTAAATTTCGAGATACTATGATGGGCAAACGAATTCGAAGGATGTTAATCATTTTAAACAAAACGCGTACGTAAACCTGTTTTGGTACACTAGCAAAGGTTTCACTATAAGATTTCCGCCCCGTGTTTTGACAGTTGTACTAACGTGTTCTTACAATAAATGTATTTTGTGAGCAACACTAGTTTTTCATACCTCTTGCCGTGTTGAAATGTTTGCAAAGTGGTAGCTAAATGTGCGGATAAAACAGCCCAAGCACTAGATGGCAGGTAGCGGTATCCACATTGCATAGGTGTCAGCAACTGTTGCGTCAATCTTGGAGGGACAATATTTGTGAAACAAGAAGCCACAATTCTATTAACAACTATATACCCACTCAGTGTGTAAGGACAGTATGCCCCGCGGAGTTGAGTTAGTGTGACTGACGTAACTTTTAGTTGCATAAGATTTGTATTCTCAAGTGCAAAGATAGTATCACCAACTCGGAGGTCAGATGCTGGTTTCAAGTTTGATATCGATCCAATTGGAAGGCAGTGGTCAGGAGATATCGTTAATATTTTCTCTGAGTCAGTTTTGACAGACACATACGTGGGAAAACAATCTTTTTCCGAGTGCGCCAAAAAGTATACATCCTGAAATACCACTCTTCCATTTTTGTCAATTGACAATACCTGATCTCCTACTTGAATTTCCGAGATACTCACCCATCCTCTTTCCTTAGAAAGAACATTTGCAGAGTCTGGAAAACAGAATACACTGGCAAACCAACCTGCTTTTTCTCTCACTATTTCCTCAATTGTGTTACGGTTTGACTCAAGTGCTCCTAATATCATGCTATCAATATCATGATCTTCTATATCCCCCTCCAAGTCACTGCTAACTAATTTTTTTATATCTTCTGGGACTTGCCTTTGGTCTAAAAATGGTTTGATACTTTTTAAGTATTGAATATCCTTTTCGAGAAGGAAGGATTTTACTTTTTCTTCAACAATTTCATTTACTTGATCTTTCAGTTGTTGGTCTTCCATCAACCACTGATGTTGCCTTTGGCGCTCTGAGGCGTCCTTTATTTTGTTTTCCTCGATTGCAATTGTTGATTTGATTGTTCTCGCATATTGATTAAAAACACATTTAGCTACTTGGTTGAAATCTTCATCATTCAAGTTCGGATACTCAGATGTTTTGAAAAATGATTCAAAAGCCTGGGCGGTTGCACCACAGCTTTCGATTTGCTTCAAAACTTTTATGTTAGGACTGTCGATGAGTCTTTCAACACAATTCAAAATACTTTCCTGTAGTTCTTTCTTACTCTTTTCCTTGTCAATTTCTTTTTGCCTTTGTTCTTCCCTTTCTCGTAACTTTACTACATATTCCACGTTCACGTCAATAAACTCATTTACCAGGAATGCTACATCTACTTCTTCGTAGTGTTCTATTTCTGAGTAACATTTTTCAATTTTACCGACTGCTTTCTTTTGAAGTTGATCATTCTCTTTGATATTCTTCAAATCTTCCGTTGATAATTCCTCGAAATATTGTTGTAAAAAATTATTAATTTTAGATTTAAGCTGTGATATCGCTTGCTGCTTTTGTTTTTCTTCTGCCTGTAAGTTCTCCTTAAGTTGTCTTTCTTCTTCAAACATTTCTTTTAATTTTTGTTCAAGTATGTGGAGCTTTAACTTCAAGTTTTCGCCAATCACACTTTTAACATAATTTTCATCAAGATACTGCAACCCTTCAAGATTCGTGTGAATGGAAGATAGAAGACCAGGAGGTATTTTAAACCTTTTCAAGTCAATAATCTCTGATTTTGGACACGAGTCTATGAATTTGGCAAGTACAGATTTTACTGTTGTTTCGACTCGGTCCTTTTCTTTTTCTGTAGCTGCTCTTATTATTTCTTTCTCCCGTTCTTCTTCTGCTCTTCGTTTTCGTTCCTTTATTACAAGCAATCTTTCCCTATCTTGTTTAATTCTATCTAATTTTATGACAACAATCCTTATCTTACTTGGTAATGCTTTCTTTACAAAATGCTTTATTTCCTCATCCTTGAAAAACTTCAAACCATCATCCCCTCTCACTTTCACCGTTACTCGAAGCATAAGGTGTTTGTTCAATTTGGCTTGCTTCAAGATCTCGTTTAATGTTTCTTCGTCAAGAGTATCTATGATCTCATTTAAAACCTTATCTACCCTTCGTTGCACGTTTTTGATATTTTGCATACGTACCCTCTTCTCGTTGGCATTCTTTAACGCAATTTCAAAAAATGCATTTGTATACATTTCACCTTTATTCATACTTATGACATCAGCAACAGCACAGAGCAGTCTCATACGCTGTATTTTATCCATTTTCGTATTTCTTGGCTTATTTTCGATGGCCATTGCCCTGTAAGAGACCTTTTGCAAAAGCTCCTTCAGTCCTTTGTCAGCTTGCTTCAGATTTTCAGAAAGAGGAATTTCTTCCACAAGATCGTACCCATTTGAAAATAAGACGATGCAGTGATCAAATATCTTCTTCCCAAAGTGTTCCTAAAAGGATTAAGCGGGCATAAAACTTAAAAATAGAAACAAACTTTATAAAGTGAATCGAGATTGATATAATTGATACAAAATATATATAGAGAGAAATGAAACTAAGAAGCCACCTGGCGCACGGCATATCAAGAACAATCCATAAAAGTTTATTCCAACAAATGTGTAAGCTGGATCGTGACAATCTTCAATGCAATGAGATATAAAGCTGGTTAAATTATAAAAAGGTAAAATGAGTATAAAGGTAGCACGACGTTTCGAAAAGTTAAACTTTTGTTGGTCACGTACAAAAGTACACTAAAATCACTTTCTTAGAAACGAGCATCAAGAACGAAACCAGCGAATACAGGTAAAAAAGTAATTAGCGACAGATAATCATAAAAGCTATGGCTGACGTCTCTAACATCCATGACTACTGGGTAAAACGTATTAAGACGGTAAATACACTTGACCTCTACCTCTTCCCGCATTTTCTGGCTATTCTTAATGAGCTTTTCAAGTCCTATTAATTCAAAGTTCCTACATGATTGAAAAGGTTTATCAACGGGTGTACTAGCTTTTGGCATCTCTTGTCTATGTCCACGGTGTCTAGCCCTCAGCTCCCCCTGTCTCTCCCACATACTGTTTTTTTTTACAACCATAAACGACTCCTTCACAATCTCAGGTGATATCGTGAAAAATTTGAACTTTTGACCCATAGAATAGCTCTGTACCAAATTAGTTTCTAAAAAAGCAGCACAAGTTACACACCGATTTGAACGTGTCTTAAAACATCCTTTACTAAACTTTACTAAAATCTCTAGAAACTTTAGCATTAACAAGTAGGGACCTCAAATTAAATTAATATATATGTATATATATATATATATTCACTGTAGCACCCTCCGGAAATTATTTCAGTGTCAACTTATCGACGTCTTTTTGCTATTAAACTGTATGTGTGACAGGCCATTGGAATATCACAGATGTATATCTCAGTTCGCTAACACGAAATATAATTTTAATGTGTTTAATTATTTTTCTCCTTAACGTTCGTGTAGATTTCGCCTTAACGGATTTCAGATATACACACTTACACACACACCCACACACACACATACACACACACGCATATATATATATATATATATATATTTACCTAAATCCCACCTTAGGTGGACAAACCGTCGTCTAAAACAGCACCTTAGGAGGACAT